>RJWT010006800.1:0-28553 GCA_004365215.1 Cuniculus paca | reverse complement strand
GCTTGCAGAACGTGTATCTGCAGCCCTGTCCTCTGTTCTGAACTTCAGATTCTTATGTCTATCTGTGTCTTCACAAGTGCTTTTACACCACACGGTTCACCTCCAAAATATAACTCTAAGCTCCCAACCCCCAAATTTCTGTCTCCCAAAATGGTACGACCAGTCTCTCAAACTGAAACTAACAATCACTCTTAATTCTTCCCTCTCCCTCATGTCCCATACCCCAAAACAAGTCCTATCAGTCCCATCTCAAAGCTTATCTAATGGAAAAGCAACTCAATAGAGGGAGGGCAGATTTCTCAAAACATAATGCTGCAATAACTGAAAATACTCATTGCAAAGAAAAATGAACCTTAGTCTATACCTGTCATCATGTATAAAAGCAGCTCAAAAAAGGTCATAGTATAAAATTTTAAACTGTAAAACTTCTAGGGGAAAACACTTGTGACCTTGGATTACACAATGAGTACTCAAATATAATACCAAAAGCACAATCCATAAAAGAAAAAAGTTGAAAATTAGACTTTACAGAAGTTAAGAACTCTTTTCTTTAAAGGGCATTGTTAAGGGACTGAAAAGAAGCCTAAAGAATTGAAAACACAGTCACAAAAAGCTATTTGTACACCTATGTCTAAGTCACATTATCCAGTATAGTCAAAATGTAGAAGCGACCCAGTGTTCATCCATAGATGAACTGGGCAAAGAGAATGTAGTCTATTCATACAATGGATAATATTTAGCCTTAAAAGGGAGAAAATTCTGACACATGCTACAACATGGAGGAACTAAGTGAAATCACAGAAGACAAATACTGCATGATTCCACTTATGTGAGATAGGCAGAAGAGTCATATTCATAGGAACAGAAAGTAGAATGCTATTTTCCAGGGGCTAAGGAGAATAGGGAATGGGAATTGTCATTGAAAGGGGACAAAAGTTTAGATTCACAAGATAACGAAGTTCTGGAGATTGTACAACAATGTGAATGTACTCAATACTGCTGAACTATATATTTAAAAATGGTTAAGATGGTAAATTTTATGTCATATATATTTTACTACATTTTACAAAAAAAGAACTTACAAAATCTAGATGATCAAGATAAGCTTCTCAAAGAGCCTGTCTTCTGGAAACATTGAATGATGAGAAAGGGATAATCTGTGATAAAAAGAATTGTACATATTTAATATTCACTTTACTTTCATGATACACAGGAAAGGGAAGAGCGGCAAGGGAGAGAGAAGACCAGCTACAGAATGAGGGAAAATATTTGCAAATCATGTATCAGATAAAACTTGTATGCTGAATATAAAGAACTCTCAAAACTCAGCAATAAGGAAAGTAACATCCAGTACAGAAATGTGTAAAAGACTTAACCAGATACATCAAAGGAGATTATAGGGATTGTAAATAAGCACAAGAAAAGATACATCCTTAGCCATTAGGGAAATACAAATTAAAACCACAATGAAATACCACCATATACCTATTAAAATGGAAGAAGAATTTTTCAGTTTCTTTCTAAAGTCCAGTACTCTTTGCTAGTGAGCACTGAGAGCAACTGGAACTCACACACTGCAGGCAGAAATCCAAAAGAGCAGCCCACTTGGGAACGCAGGTTGACGGCGTCCTATTAAAGTGAAGCACGTGCTTACCACATGGGCGGCAATCCCAATCCTAGGTTCTCATCCCAGAGAAATGAAACCTATGCGCCCACAAAAACCTGTATGCAAATGTATAGAGAAACCTTACTTTAAAAGTTTTTGTTTTGTTTTGTTGTAGTACTAGAGATAGTGCCCAGGTATGCCCAGTAAGCACTTTACCACTGAGCTACAGCCCCAGCCCAGCAGCCTTCATATAAAGGTGCCGGCAAAACAACCCAATGTCCCTCAGCTGGTGAATGAATGAACTGCTGTTTCCACACACGGAATATGCTCCAGCAGCAAGAAGTGTGAACCACTGACATACAGGGCAGCCTGGATGTGTCTCACATACATTATGCTGAATGAAAGAAGTCAGGCTCAGAGCACTGCAAATTGTATGATTCCATTTCTGTGACACTCTGAAGATGGATCTGCTGCCAATGTCTGGAGGCCAACTGACTACAGGGGCCCCAGGGGGATCTGCAGGGTGACAAAGATGTTCTGCATCCTGACTGTGATGGTGGCGACAGGACCCTTGGGTTTGTTGAAAGTCAGGGGACTTTATACTAAACAAGGTGACTCTCACTGTGTGTGAAGCACACCTTCGTGACAAGCTGCAGCACATAGACTCAAAGCTGCCCACTCAGATCTGGTGCCTCCAGGGCCACCTTGTCCTAGCTGCTGTCAGTTGTCACCCAGCTTATGATGAATTGGTGCTTAATATCCCCCCCTCCATAGTTTATTCTTAAAAAGCCGTCAAAATTACATTTTTCAAATATAAATCATGCTATGTCACTCCCCTGCATTACTCCCCCGATGTCTTATCTTATTTTAGAATTAACAGCCAAATCCCTCTCCTGGCATACACAGCCAGGCCTGCCTCTCAGAGCTCACGTCGCACCACTCAGCCTTGATACACCATGACCTGGCCACTCTGACATCTACCCCTTTGTCCAGCACAACACACATCCCCATCTTGAGGACTTTGTACCCATCTTGTCCTCTTTGCCTAGAAGGCCCTGCCCTGACGTGTCTGGCTCCTTCTCACCTGTCAGAACTGTTGCCTTCCCACAGTTAAGCCCATGAAGCCCTGCACCCTACTCTTCATCCATCCTAGTGTTTTCTTTTTGTCCTGGCACTGATCACATCCTTATCTACCACTGGTCATCTCTGCTCCACACCTGCCCCATAGGTACCCTGGCTGTGGCTGAATCCTCAGTGTTAGGGCAAGGCCTGGTATACAGTAGGGGTTCAATAAAAGCTTGAACTAGATGGTTATCTTCAGGGAGAATTCTACCTCCAAATCTTTTTGCGCACTCTCTGATGGCAGGATGTCACTGCCCTTGTAAGACAGGCACCAGGATCTCCCACCCGGACCCTACTGTGGGGTGAAGTACTTAGCCTGAACTTCCAACAGCAAGTTGGTTAGTAGTACCGGAGCCACAGCCAGAGCTCATGGCCCACTCATGACCCAGTGGAGCCAAGGGCATGGGCAACAGCTTCCACCTCCTGCTCTTCATGGATGTGAAAAGGGCCAAGAGAAGAAGGAAGGCAGACATTGAGGGAGGCTCCAGGAAACAGGGACCCGCTGGCCAGCAGAGCTCAGCCCTCAGCCCTGCCTGACCACTGGCTCCCAGGGCTGAGGAGCAGCTGCTGAGCAGTAGTCAGGATCTGGAACACAGTCTCACCAAGGAAGTGGCCCTGAGTGCCCAACAGGCATCTAACACTGCACTAAACATTGTGTGTTGCCTTTTACAAAGAGAAAGGAAAACATTGACTTGTTGGACCCAGTATTTCTAGAAGTTCTAGAAGCACTGTCTCATGTAACACCCATGACAACCTTGTGATGTTAGGGATAGTATTATCTCACCAGTTTTCTTTTCTGTTTTTTGTTTTGTTTTGTTTGAGATAGGCCCTCACTGTGTAGTTTAGGTTGGCCTTGAACTCACTATGTAGCCCAGGCTGGCCTCAAACTTGCAGTGATCCCCTTGCCTTAGCCTCCCAAGTGCTGAGATTATCACTCCTGGCTCATTTTTATATGACCTCAGAGACCACCCATGCTGTGAGCATCGCAGCCTTCTGAAGTTCACACCAGGCTTAGCAGTATGTCTAGGGACAGCCCTAAATCCCACTTTCTCTTCAGAGTAGAGGGGCAGCCCACAGAATTCACAGGATCCCACTCCTATTACAACACCTGGCCTCCCCTTTCTTATCTCTGGGACTATATTCAGTTCTGTCCCACCAGCCACCAGCTGGTGCACACATAGCTGAGACCAACTGTGACAACCAGCCCAGTCCTCAGGCTGGGGAACAACCAAAGGGCTTCCACTCCCCTGCCCTTGGAACTCCATCCCTCCTTCTCCCTGTCCCTATCTCCCTGTCCCGCCTCATACATGCACACATATACACATCTCTTTTCTCTGCCTCGTACATGCACACAGATGTACATGCAGACACATACACATGAGTGCATGTGCACATACACATACATGCGCATTCACACACACATGCACACATACTGTCCCCATCCCTGTTCCAACTCACTTCTTGCAGCTGTTCAACTCACTCTGCTGAAGGAACTGGACCCTGTCAGCTGAAAGCTCTGGAAACCCCTCTGCAGAGGATAAAGGGCATGGAAGAAGTCTGGGCTGCAGATGGGTTCCCAGGCCCTGAGCCGAGGTTCGTGCACTGCACAGGCGCCAGTGGCTGCTTGGACCTGCTGCAGCATCACTGCTCCTTACTAAGCCTCAGCCAGCTGAACGGCACCAGTCAGCTGCACCTGCAGTGGCCCCAAGCAGGGCAGTGGGGTGGGTGTGCTGTTCCATCCAGGTGCTCGGGGCCCAGCTCAGTCACAGCCCAGAAGTGTGGCTGGGGAGGGCTGGAGACAGGAGGGCAAGGACTGGCATAATTTTATGTCTGGCCTTTCCTAGTCGACAAGCAAAATGACTCTGTGATCCCCTTGCTCTCAAAATTAGCTGCATTTTACAATCCCCTGTCTGGCAGAAACAGAAAATGTCCTATTAAATCCTAATCACCTGCCTTCCAAGAAGCTCCCCAGCCCCTTTGTCCCCTGGAGGACAGCTAGCCCTAGATGACCACAGTGAGACACTAGTGGGAGAAAGGGGAACAAGAACAACAAGGAGATGGTGTCTGGAAGGCTCCTACCCATCCTCCATTGGGCCAATGCCTTCAGAATCAGGAAACGCCTCTACTATGACAAAAGGTGCCAGTCATCCCATTCTGTGCTTCCAAGGAAGCCTGTCCTTCGCACTCTCCTCTCAGGCCACGGGCTCCTCAGCCCTCAGCAACACACTTGGCTCTTCGTTCCAGGCATTACCAGGTATCTCTAGACCACAGCAGCCACCCAACCCACAAGACGCAGTTCTGGACAGCCCTGTACTCTGCCCCACTTCTCCATGCACACACTGAGGCCTGGGGAGAAACCTTTCTTTGAAAGAAAGATGCCACATGACCTTCAGGATTATTCAAATATTAACCACCTGGATAAACATTTTCTCCTACGTTCTCATTATCACATCTCCAGCTGAAGTTAAAGTGCAGTATTTCTCTTTTATATCCAGAGGAGATGTTTCTAGTGACTCCTGGGGAGAAGGGAAAGACAAAAGGGAAGGCAGGGGCAAGCCAAGAGGAAAACAGTGCTGAATCCCTGCAGCCCCCACCCCAACTCAACCAGGAGTGGAGGTGAGGCTGGGGCCAGAAGGTCAGAGAGCACCAGAACCAAACACCAGCCAGCGTTGTCCCTGGCCCAGTACTGGTCACAAAGCGGCATTGGGGACACAGACTCACAAGAACACACTCAGATCCTAGAGATCTATGGATGACTTTGGTCTTGTTACCTCTTGGGTCCCCTCCAGAGACACTGCTAATTGCCCCTCGCCAGAGTGACTGTCCATGGCCATTACAGCTACAAGCAGGGCTCCTCTTCACTGACCTTGAACTAATCCTTGCACATTTGTGACTGGACCAGTCTTCTCTGTCTTCACTCTTTCTTATCTCCATTACCCCAGCCATGAGAAAACAAATCACAGGTATGTGGATCCTGCTCCACTTCTTCCGTTACCCTTCACCAGTCAAAGATCTTGGGTCACGAGCAGCTGCCTCTCAACACACCCACGCTCCTAGGGAGGGAAGCAGAAGCAGCCCTGGGTCCTCCAGAAGTCCAGCCTCGCCCAGCAGAAAAGACAAGTTTATTACCAACTTCCATTATTGCAACCAATTTTAAAGTTATTATTGTGGATTCTTAAGATGTCAACAATGAGGAATCCTATTGTCCCACTAATTAATTCAGCAGTCTCCCTGAAATAATAGGAGCTGTAATTGTAATTCCAAACTCACCCCTCGACCACTGGAAACAACTAATTAAACAACAATCAGCCAGCACCCGGCTTTCATGGGAAGATGGACTATTCCTTTTTATAGCTGCAATTAGGCGACACATTCAATAATCAGAATGAAATACAAATTCACCCAGGAGCCCAGTAAATTATGGCCACTCATACTTTGTTTTCCTATAGCCACCTCTCAGGAAATAAAAGGGACTGTATCGCCCAGCTGCAGCACGGTGCTGTCAGAGAAGTCTGGAAGTCACTCCTCAGGGTCACTCCGACACCAGCAGGTTTTCTGCTGCTTGGTTCCTAAGCATAAAGCAAAGGGAGGAAAGCTGCCTGTGGCAAGTTCAGTCCTGCCGAAGCCTGCAAGGGCGCCCAGTAGGAAGTCGAGGTGGATGGAAAATGAAGAACGAGGCAAGTGCAAGAGCCATGTCTATGTGACTGAGTAAATGCGTGACGCACACACACACCCGCACAAGCACACCTCCCTCAGCAGAAACAACTCTTGGCTGCACACACGGGGGAAAGAAAACCCATTGTGTTTCCCACCAAAAAAAAATGGTATAGGCAAGAAGGAAGGCGTGGACAGGGGTGGGAACCCTCACACACCAGAGGGAAGAGCTGCAAAACGATGCAGACAAGGTTCCTGAAAAAACACTGAGTAAGTGTGAAAATTAAATCAGGTAAAAGGCAGTGGCTGGGCAGGGAGAGGGAAGAGAGGCGTGTAATGATAAATGGAAAGATATTCATGCAGAGGTGCTGTCAGCCCACCACAGGTTGAACAGAAAACTTGCATTTTACAGAATTTTCCAAAATGCTCATGTCCGCCAATGGTAATAGCAAAGGATCCCAGGACTGATGTGCAGAACTGAGCCACCTCTACTTGTCTCCCTGAGGTGCTGGCAGTGGGCATGGCAAGGTGCTCTGAAGTTTAGAAGGCTGTGGACCATGGTGCCCAATGCCCCCTCCCAAAACTCTTAGAGACCAAAACAGGGGCTGTTTTTCTAAAAGCATGACAGAGCTTCATGAGAAATTCAAGTAAAGGCATTTGTTTACAGAAAATGTTGTCTATTGTCCCATACCCTCAACACCAGAAGTTCGTTGAGGTCAGGAAACCCTTACCTGTCACTCAGTATAGACCAGATACACAGAAGGTGTTCGGTAAACACTTGTTAAACAGAGATGCCTGGCTCTGCGGCAGCCCTCTGCTCAGCAGGCCCAACAGGGACACACAGAGCAAAGAGCATCCTCTCCCTGTAGCCTGATTGATGGAGTGCTTGCACAGAGACAAAGTGATGTAGTGATAAGAACATGCTCACTTTCTCATTCAAAAACACTGACTGGACACCAACTCCATACCACACAGGTGCCGGATGCTGTGGGTTCAACAGTAAGCAAGATGGGAACAGCCTCTAAAGCTTGCATTCCTAGGGAAGAGAGACAAGTCAAGCAGGGAAAGCGAGAACAACAGACAGGCAGGTGGAGGGAGTGATGGCCTTTCCTAAACTAGGACCTCAAGAATGAACACGAGTAAGCCAGGGCTTCCATTTTCTTATCTGTAAAGTGGGAGTAACAAGAGTGTCAGCCTCACAGGGTTGTTGTGAGAATCAAATGAGAGAACATACAACAGTGTATTCACACTAGTGTGTGGCAAGTTCCATCCAAGTGTTCACTATTTTGACAACTGCTACTATTATCATCCCTGCACCATCCTCTCAAGACAAGACCTAAAATCAGGGAACTTTATCCATCCCAAAGACCTCACCTTGACTGGCTATTCTGGACATCATTCCCTGCCCATTGGGCCAGAATCATTTACAGAGCCCCACCATGCAACACTGGGACATTTCTGGAATGGGAAAGTGGGTGCCTGACATGCTCTTTGGAAGTCTGCAGAGAAGATACAGAACAAAGCACTTTCATATTTGATAGTGTATTCCAGTGGTAGCAAACATATGGCAAGCATGGTGCAGCAGGCTATTTATATCACTGAAAACTCTAAAAAGTTCACCATCACTGGTCTATTCCAAGGCACTGATGCTGGCCCCAGGTGACAGCAATTGTCGGGGATGCTCTCAGGGTTTCAGGGCCCTTCCAGGGTGGCATCCCCAACCTGGGAGTCAACAAAAGTAGGTAACCAGGAGAGCAATGGCTTAGCTGTCAGGACAGGCCACTTCCAGACACTAGAGACTGGGAAGGATTCCTGAGCCACATGCCTCGGACCCCTGTGGTCTCCTGGATCCCGATTCAGGCCCAGCTATATATTATCTCCTGCAGCCGGGACCAGTACCTGCTATTTCAGCCTCAGCCCACTCCTGTTCCCCTTCCTGGTTCCCCCATGTGACTTACCAGCCCTCTTGTATATCTGTTCAGTGACCATTCTGGGTTCCAAGTGCCCAATTCTGACTTTCCATCCCCATGTTCTCCTCCTCCTCTCATTCAGGAAGACAGGATTTAAGCTGGATCTCAAAAGACCCACAAGCTAGTACTGGAGAAGGCTGAGTAGAGGTCCAGGGTCCTCAGCAGCTGCAGGGTGGTACTGGGCAGTGGTAGGCAGGGAGGCCTAGACTAATGGGGTGACACCAGTTATCTGATTAGCAAGCTGCCATGGTCTTTCATAATCGCCACCCTGGGAAACTGAAGAGTCTGATTGAGCATCCTTAACATCACGTTTAAGGAGAAATTCTCACACATGCAACTAGATTTATATCCTAATGACAATGGCAGGATTAGCTTTATTGATCAAGCCATCACCATCAACAACAGACATTTATGGGGCTCTCACACTGCACAGGCCACTTGCTCCTCAACCCCAGCAAGACGGAATACCCAGGACATAATACCAAGTTGGCAAAACCAACATGGTTCATAGCACTGGAGTAAAGACACAAGACATCATTTTGCTTTAAATATATTTTAAACACCTCGAAATGAAAGACATTGTGACTTTCTAACTCTAGAGACTAGAACTTTATTAGATCAATACATTATCAAGTGAATGAATGAATGAATGAATGAATGAGCAAATGAATGGTGTACAGCTGCCTCTCAATGGCTTCAGGCCTGATTATCTAATGCATGGATTACTGAGACCTCTTGCTTTTCCATCTTCTTGCAGAACATTTAACAGGCTTACTGGGGTCATTTCATTACTAATTTGTACCTCAATCAGAGAAAAAGGGAAAAGCAGCAGAGAGGAAATGAAAAGGGGAAAGATGGAAATCAACAGTGCCGTTCTCTCCGGCAGCTCTAGGAGAAGGTTTAGTGGGTAAGAAAGGTTGAAACTAATGGCTAAAGTAGAGCTTGGGAATTATCTGTGGGTTTTATTTATTCATGACTTCTGAGATGCACTGCCATCTTTCTTCCACTCTGCCTGGAAAACTTCCCAAGAAAGACAGTGCTTTAAGGCAGTGGCTAAAAGAAGGGAAGGAAAGATCAGTGGGGATGAGGCAGCCTCCTTACGGCCTGCCAGGCAAGTCCTCCACAGACACCCTGCAAACTAGACAGGGCCTTGTGTCTGTTTCCCACCTGAGCACACCTATTCACACTTATCAAGTTGCCAAGGATCTCAGGAGGCTGCCACCTGACCATCTCCCCAGAGCACGATTTTCTGACCTGCTTAATCCAGGGCTGCCTTTTCTCTAGGTAGATTCCATCAAGCATGTAACAGAGAGAATGTGTAAGGGGCTAAAAGTTTGTGTCTCCTCAAAAGTCACATGTTGAAATCTGAACTCCCAAGGTGATAGGAGATGGAGCCTTGGGGAGGTGGTAAAGTCACAAAGGTGGAAACTTTGTGAATGGCATTAGTGTCCTTATAAATGAGATAGCAGAGCTTGCTCCTGCTCTGTCTGCTCTCTACCATGTGAGGGAAGACATGTGCAAACCATCAAGTGGGCCCTCACCAGATACCAGATCTGCTGGCACCCAGCCTCCAAAAGGGAAAGAAACAAATGTGTGCTGTGTTAAGTCACCCAGTCTGTGATAATTTGATACAGCAGGTCCAACAGACTGAGACAGGATACCCATAGTGACTTTCTATCAATTCAAGGGAGCATAAGTAGGGCTGTGCGACATGCAAAGGGGAGAGACAGCAATGGCCTTGGTCCTTTTAAACCATGTTCTCCACCACCAAGTGTGTCGGTCACCCAGGAAGGTGTAAAACATTCAGGTCACCTCACAGACCCTGGGGTTCCCTCTGGTAGATCATGCTTTAGATGTGGCCAAAGCAAAAGTACAGAGTCAGAGAGACAGACAACAAGAGGGACTGGCCAGAGAGGGAGAGGAGGTGATAATGGGTGGGCAAGGTCAGGTAGATGACTGGTATTGCAAGCTGGGGGTTGGCATCATTCCTGTCCCAAGGGGACCAACAGTTAGCAACATAGCTCAGAGGAAGAACACCAGATCTGAGCCAGCAGATCTAGGGTACTGGGTTCAAGTCACAATTCTGCCATTAATCAGCCTTCCTAAAATTCAAACTCCTCCCAGCAAGATGAGGAAATAACCTAAGCCCAAAGAATCACACGGGCTACAGAAAACAGCAGACCCAACCCAAGGGAGGAGACCAGTGTGCGTCAGGTATGGAAGGCAGCCAGCTCAGGTGTAGAAGGCAGCCAGCCCAGAGCTCGCAGAGTGTACAGTGGCACACCTAGGGATGTTGTCACCATGACCTCAGCCACTGTGCCTGTTCTTCTAAGACAGGGTCTCACTAAGTTGCCCAGGTAGGCCTCATGCTCGTGATCCTTCTGCCTCAGCCTCCCAAGTAGCTGGGATGATAGCTGTGTGCCACCACATCCAGCTTTGTACAACTTTTTAACCTGAGAAAACTTCTGAAGAACATGCTCCATCAAAACAATAGAGTATACCAAGAAAAATAAAAGTGCAAGAGCTCAAAAATAGGGAATGTATATGACAGAAAGGTAAAGGGAATTCCAGGGCCAAGGTGAGTAGAGGGAACTTCCAGCATAGTAGCCTCAAGGCTGATGTAGGGGGAAAACTGAGCAAACGCAAGTGTCCAGAACTTCTTGGAACTGACTGATCATTCAAAGAGACTGACCTAGAGAAAGATTACCCCAAGAGGCTAAAATTAAGTACAAAGAAAACAAATGACAAAAGAAAGTACATATCAACCTCAGAACAACCAAGAGGTAAGAAAGGAAAAAAAAACTGTAATGTACTAGTCAGTTGTGAATAATATTCAAATAGACATAATGTGAATCATGAATATCAATTTAACTAAAGTTAAGGAAAGAATCAGTAAAGGTAAGAATCAGAGGAGACAGCTATTGCAAGGGACTAAATGTTCATTATCATAAATATAAAGTCAATCAACAATGCATATAATTGATGCACTAAAATACTGTGACACACAAATACTATGGAGCTAAGTAGGTATCAGAAGAAACAGCAGTGCATTTAAGGAGGGAGGCTGGGGTTCAGGGCAGAGGCAGGATAGAGAAACACTACATATTGTTACAAGCCTTTTTATAAATTTCTCTTATAAACTGTAAGCAGTGATCACAATTCATCTTTTAAAATCCTCATACCTTGACCCTCCTCCATGGTTAGCAGTGGAGGACGCCCTGCAGGGGAAGCAAGGCAGCATGCTCTTCTCCTGACCCCTGTCACCTGCACTACATCTTCCTGGAGGTCTCTCTCTCTCATTACTGCTCCTGGTCCCAGTAGCAGCCAACACAACACCTCTTTCATAAGGCCTCAAGACAGAAACAGGATTTTAGACTCAAACCTAAAACGAACAACTAATGAGATCAGAATGATTAAAGAAGATTTCTCTAACAGTCCAGAAACACCAATGGGAAAGGAACAGGAAAGGGTCATGTGTCTAGCTTATCTGGCCTTGATGACCATAGTAGGCCCTCCAGGCTTTGGGTTCCCAGTTCACCCTGCCTAGTTCCTGACCACCATGTACTGGACACTACTGTTCCTAACCCCAGCCTCTTCTAAGTCCGAGTTCACAACAGCAAGGCCCAGAATTTCTCTGACTCACCTTGGGGTCCTCTTTGACACTCCTGTTTCCTGGTTACCAGCCCTCCTCTTCTCCCTGGATGGTACTATATGCCCTTACCTTTATATTACTAACTTGTAGGAAAGCCAGTGTTCCCAACCCCAGCTCAGAATTCAACAAAGATCCCTGATATACAGATGGTGATACCCTTACAAAAATTGGTCAGTCGGGGCTGGGGACATGGCTCAGTAAAATGCCTGCCTAGCATACACTAGGTCCTAGGTTCCATCCCCAGCACTGCAAAAGAAAGAGAAAGGATGACAGAAGGCAGTCTCTGAATCTTGGACAAAGTAGTAAATATCTTAAAGCCTTAGTTTTCTCACCTATATAATAGGATGACATTACCTGTTTCAATCCCAGAGTGGTAATCAAGGTCAAGTCAGTTAATAGGTAAAAAGCTTCAATAAACGGAAAACTCCTCCAGTGTGAATAATAATTATTATTATATTACTGGCAACAATTTTTTAAAATTAACTGACTACAAAGAAGTCCTTGAGAAGCAGAAGATTAAGGCACTGAAATTAAAAGCCTGCACCCCCTTTAACCATACGGTACAGCCTGGCTGGTCTACTATGCGACTGGCAGGCATGCCCACTGCCCCGCCCAGAGCCACAGACACCTGGGGCACAGACCCTGGTGCCTCAGACAAATGGTTTTAAACACCTGTGCCACTTCCCCTGCATCAGATCAAATCACTGGCTAATGCTCTTCAGCTCCTTTCGTTCCAATAGCAACAGCCGTTGTTCTTATTGGATTGTAGATGAATCACTTTAAAAATATTTTGGGGCACATTATAGAGGCAATAACATAAAAGTACCTGGAAAATGGTTCTGTTTTGTTTTCTACCTTGCAAACCCAAACTGGAGCCTGCGGTTATATTACTTTTTTTTTTTAAACAGAAAAGCTTTGTTCATTTCCTTTCCATGCTGGGAAAAGGGATATGTGAATCACTCCTGGGTTGGGAGCAAAATCTCTCAGAGGGTCTAGCTTGGTCTTTGCCAGGAAGGACTGAGAAAGAGATGTTAGATCTCTACGCCAGCCTTCAAATCTGGGAAGAGTGGCTGGAAAGAGGATGGAATTCAGTCTCCTCTGAGGACAGAAATGAAGACTGTGGCAGCCCTAAGAATGCAGGCACAACACCAGCAAGAATAACTATCTTACTGCAAGGCAATATTTGACGAGAGCTGTGCTAATGCTAACACAGACATTCCCTTTTCAACCTCACCCCATTTTGCTGAGAGCTTTCTGAGTCTTAACTCTGGTGGTCAACACATTAAAAACATCAAACAACCAGGACAAGCTCATGTTACATACATGTACCTGGAAACACTATCTTAGTTAACATCACTAACTGCTCAACCAGTTATGCATCCACTTAATTGTTCTGTCCCTTATTCAGAAAATAACCTAAAGTCAAAAAGAAGATTGCAGCCAGGCATGGTGGTGTGTAGTTGTAGTCCCAGCTACTCTGGAAGAAGGCAGAGGCAGGAGGAGTGCATGAGCTTGAAACCGGCCTGGACAAAACAACAAAACCCCTATCTCAAAACAGAAGGGAGAAGGTTGCCAGTTATTGGAAGCATTTGTGATGCACATGCTAAGCACCTTCCTTATTCCAATTCTGGAGAGTTCAAGTCACATACATTACCAAGGCTTAGTCCATAAACTCGCTTACAGTTGTCTTAAATTGCCCATATTTCAATACCAGCATGGACTTATCTGATATCTCAAGCCTTATTAGGAAGGAATTTGAGGTCTGGTCTCCTTTCTCAAGTCCCTTCCTGTCTGGACCACCCTGAACACGTTGCTTCCAGTCTCCGGGCCCTAGTTACTTCCTCTGAAAAGCAAAGTAAAGAATAGCTTACCTAGATCAGATCTCTTGAAATCCCTTACAGCTTAAGAACTACAATTGCTCACTAAATGATTTCTACAAATGAAGAATTTTTTTCCCTTCTGATTTGTCAAATAAAATCTGAGGCTTAGGGTAATAGGCAAAGAATAGGCTTTGGAGTCTGAACAACCAAAATACCAATCGAGGCTGCCATTGACTAGACCTCGATAGAGGACTTAACTCACTGGAGCCTAGCTCAGATCCTTATCATAGAAATCAGGACACTTAAGTGCAACACGGCTAATGCACAGTAAACAGTCAGTCACTCCCCTTCCAGTCTAAGGAAGAAAGTCATACCCCAAGTGCAGACTGATCTAAACTTTCTTCTCCATTTCCCATCCTGCTTTTTAGTCCCTTTAGAAAAACAGCTGTGTCCATTCCCTAACAACTAATGTGCTATTAGTTAAGTTTTCTCGTGTGGCTGGATAGTACTTCTGAATTTTAAGTGGAAAGAGTGAGATGTAGAACGGCAACAGTCTGGCAGGAGTAATTAATAAGACAAAGCCTTAAGCCAGACCCTGCACTTCTGCTGGGTCTCATTAACTGGAGAGCACTGGCCCTGCGTTGGCGATGCTCGCCTACCTGTCCCTCCCCACTCGGCTGTTCTCTGTTGTACCTCTTACTATATTGGATCTGTTAAATGCTTTACATTCCGTTTGCCAACGCAGGGATGATTCAGAACAAGATTGGATTATTACAAATTCAGCAGGCACTACACACACGGCTGTCATGTTTCAGTTACCCTTTCTCTCGGTTTAATAAAATTTGCAACACTAATACAAAGCCATCTTTTATCGTTTTTCCCTGCAGTTGTAACAACTTGTCCGGCTCCCTCCTGCTAATTAAGGGAGGAGGGGATGCGGTAGCTCATTGGAAAGTGGGTTTGCAGGGAGGCTGTCAATATCTTGATAACCACTTAGCTCTGGTTCTTAGGGGCCTTTAACCACCGGCTCCTCCATGACAGGAGGTCTAATGAGGTCGGCAGCTGGTGGCGACCTGGCAGGCTTGGCGGCCGCCGGCACCTCCGCGCGCTGGTGGGAGGGCAGCCGCTGCGCTCCCCCGGGGCAGGATGACGTGGGCTCTGCAGCCCGTCCTCCCACGCTGCCCGGTGGCGCTGGCTCGGCCCTGGAGCGTGCGACAGACTCACCGGCAAAGGGGCCCCAACCGTAGACCGAGAGGACGGGGCGGGGAGGTGGGCGGTTGGACAGGACCCCCGCGCGAAGCAGATAACCGGAAAAGGGAGGTGGTGAGCGAAAGGAAACGGGGAGGGGGAGGAAAGAAGAGCCGTAAACAAAGAGCTGCCCTTGTGCGAAGTCCTGAGCTGGGTCCAATCAGCCCGCTTCCGGAAGGCCCACGCGCTGCTCGTCAGCCCACGCGGGGGCCTGCAGGGGCCAGAGCGCGAGGAGGGCGCTGTGCGCCCGCGCCTGGCCCATCTGTCCAGCTACATGGTTACCTGCTCCGGCCCGGCTGCTGCCCTTTAGAAGTACAGCGGCGCGGCGAGGCCGGAGTATCAGCCCTGCCGGCGGCAGGGAGCCTGGACGCGCGAGCCGGCACGGGACCCCGTCCACGGCCAGCCCCAAATGCTGGCGCTGCAGGACGCCCTGGGGCGAGGCAGGGAGCCCTCCGCTGAGACGCACCTGTCTCCTCTAAGGGTCCTAAGACCCTTCCCACCAGTGCCCTCGACCCTGCTCCGCGGGAACGTCCGGCCATCCGGGCGGGCAGGGCAAGGGCGAGGCGGGGCGGGGCGCTGGGGGCTGGGAAGTGCCGAGCGGCCGGCTTATTAGCATGCCGTGGCCGTCGCCCTCTCCCGGGTCCTCTCCCCGAGCGCGCACACTAATAAGTTTACAAATGGAAGCCGGTGGCGCCACTTGCAATAAAAGGCAGAAGCTCCGCTCTGGCGCTTCAATGAGAGCATTTTTCCCCATAACAAGGGGCTGGATTCAGCTGCCTGGTGCCGTCTGAGCAGGGCGAGTTGCCAGAGTAACGAAGGCCTAGCGCACACGTGGGGAGAGTGAGCGAGCTGCAGGCTCCAGGGCTTGCCACCGCGCCAGCACAACCAGTCCTTCCTCAGGCCGCAGTCCTTTCCTTTCAGGCATCGCTCCCCCACTCGACTTTCCCGCAAATCAGGCTCTCACACCCCCAAGCCCCTGCCTTTAAAAACCTTGCTGGATGCTTGTGTTAAATGCAGGAGACACTGGGAGTACCTGTTCCAGGTGCTCCAAGATGGACCCATAATGGGGCAGGCACTTGTCCCCATGGGGGCAGCACCCTGAATTCTGGCTGTGCTCAAAGCTCAGAGTAGCCTGGGAGGCAAAAGGGACCTCAGGACTGGCAGGTGTCAGAACTCACACAACCAGCAGAAAGCAGGCGGGGATTAACAACCCTGCTCGAACAAGAGGTAGATTTGCTGAGCAATCCTGGGAAGGGTGGCCAGGGATTCAGAGCCGGAAGTGCCACGTGATTTCCTTGGATGGAGAAGGACCAAGGAACAAGGTTCCAGAACTGCTTGGGTCTTGACTACCTGAATAGGGAACAAAACCCACCTATCCCACCCACAGCTGCAAGACCACAGCTGTTGCTTTCTCCTAGCCTTTGACCTAGCTTGGCCGAAGAATGAACTCAGCTTTTGGTCTCAGTTCTCGAAAGCTCACATTTTACTACTTGCTTCCTGCCCAGGGACCACAAAACACAGGCATCGCTTTATCTCCTTTTACAAGTTTGTCCTTGGCACTGGATTCATCCAGACCCCAGAAGCTGTTCTTCAGGGCTCCTGTACTTGTGTGGCATGCACGGGCACACATGCACACGCGCACACACACACACACACACACACACACACAACCAAGAACCCTGAGCTCCTCTCCCTGAAGCCAGGCTGAGGATGTCTGGGGAGGCAGCTGCCTTCCAAACTGCAATGTCATTAACCTAGAACAGCGATGGAGAACCTTTGAGAGCTTTTGATGATAACAAACAGTGGGCTCCGTTTCACCACCACTGACCTAGAAGAAGCTATGCCCAAAAGCAATGCTGGAAGGCCAAGCAGTCCCTGGACCACACAGAAAAGAGCCCAATAATAGCCATTGCCCATATGCTTAGTACAGGAAGGCTATTTCCTTTGCAACTGATGAAGAAGAGAGCCTCTTCCCAGGTACTGCCTGGGGGGAAGATGAGGTGGAAAGGCGCACATTAACAGCCAAGCTCTTGGGAGCCAGGCCAGCTGGGAACCTGCCTGCATGACTGACATCTCAATAGTCACATGCACCCCATGGCTCAATGGTCATATACATCTACTTAATTAGTGTAAGGCCAAAACAGGCTCCCCAGTGCCACTAAGCAGCTGAACCACACATACAACTGGCTGCCTGTTCTGGCTCCCCAGACCTGGTTCCTCCCTTCTCCACCTGAAAGTCACCCCCCACGTCCAATCAGGCCACACACATTTCTCACAAACATCTGTGGCAGCCTCAGGGTTTTTCTATCATCCAGCTGTTTTACTACCACCAGAGGATGTCCACCTGTTCCCTTTTGTGTAAATCTGATACACAAGACCCTCTGTGACCTGTTCGCTGCCACTTCCCTGGTTTCTCTCTCCCCATGAACCCGGGCTTGCCTTGACCCAAACACAAGTCCTCACTCCCATCTGATGTTTGCGCTATCTCTTCCCCAGCCCACAAACCCTAGCTCCCTTGCATCCCCTGGCTGGCTGCTGCACATCCTTCCAGACACAGCTCAGGTACTGCCCCCTCCAGGAATCCCTCCCTGGTTCCTTGCCATCCATCTTAGGCTGAGTCAGCCCCCTGTCTCAGTCTATTTTGTGTTACTGTAACAGAGTACATAATGCTGGGCAATGCATACAGAAAAAAGGTTTATTTTGGCTCATGGTTTTGGAAGAGGAAATCCAAGATCAGGATGCCCCGTCTATTCAGTCTCTGTCTGCTTCACAACACAGTAATAGCATCACATAAGTAAGAACATGTGAGAGAGCACAGAGCCAGAAGACATCACATGGCAAGGGTGAGGAAGCAAGAGACTGGGGAGGGGCCAGGTTCACGCTTTCATAAGAACCTGCTCTTGAGGGAACTAATCTACTCCTGTGAAATCTAACTCACTTGTAAGACCAGCACTAATCTCTTCCTGAGCGAAGTCATGTCCTAGTCACCTCCCACTAGGCCTTTGCCCTTCAATACATGACACTGCCCCCAAACCATGCACCCCCAAATATACTGTGTGCCTTCTCTAGACAGTGGATTCATAAGGCGCAAGGCCAGCCAGGTCTCTGTTGACTGTTCAGCCAGGCCTTAGTGGCAGGTGACTAAAAGTCTTGGCTTTGGAGTCTGTCAGATTTTGGTATGGTTTCTCAGCTCTTCCATTTGGGGTATCACTTAATTTCTCTGACTCACTTTCCTTATTAACATAGATAATGATACTGTCTTAAGGCTTCTAGGGTGAAATGAAGGAACGTGTTGAAAGGATTTAGCACAGTGCCTGGCATATGGTGAATGAAGTCTTCCTTCATTATTTGTATTTCTTCAGTATCCAACTCATCTGACACATTCTAATCACTGACTCATAACTTGAGTAAATAAGTGATGACAGGAAGACTATGGCACAGTTCTGAGGTCCTTCAGTGCCCTTGCAGCTCTCCCTTCACATGCTTTGGTTTATTTGTAGCCCACTGGGAATAAGCCACAAAGAACTGGTACCAGTCATATGCCCATCATCAGATGGATGCAGTGCAGTAGTTAGGTCAGATCCTGACCTACAAATGGATGAGAAGTAAGGAAAGAGAAACGCCGGAAGATGGAGGGTACCTGAGTGACTCTGTGTCATCCTAGGGCTTGAGGGAGGAAACGAAAGAGAGACAAAGACGGCCATGTTTTTCTGGCAGACAGAACTGTTTCCTCAAAGACATGGGTTTACAGACTGCCCTCTCTGTGTAACCTGGGAGTCTTGCAGGTGATGCCCATAGGGCCCTCCTGGAGGTCCCAGATTAGCTTCCCTTACAAATGCAGATCCCCAAGATTGGAAGAATCATCAGACACCACACTGCCTCCTCTGAGGTGAGGAAGGGAAGGCCTCACTGGTAAGGTGAGCAGGTGAGCCATGGTATGAGGGAGAGAAGGGAAGGAAGGCCAAGAAGGCTGAGAGCCCAGCAGGGGAGAAATGCCGTAGATATAGAACGCAAGGAGAGAATCTCCTTAATTACCCACAATGAATGTAATTATTTTGTATCGCAAACATTAGCTCAGTAGTAGAGCACTTGCCTAACTAGAACAAGGTCGTGGGTTCTATCCCCACCACTGGAACAAAAAGCTGTTCCTGCCCCACCTATTCACTTCACTCAACCACCATCTCCCTCCCCACATGGAGACCACACAGGGCTGCCCTGGCTCCTTCCTTCTCTGGCTGTTTTGCAATTTTAATTTCTCATCTTACTAAACAGCCAAGATTTATGGCACACTTGACAGAAATATTTAATTTTCCAAATGTCTATTATTCAAAGGCTATGGAAATCTCCAGCCCTAACATTTCCACATTAATATCCATCTAGGGCTGAAGCCAAATAAAGATCTTCCCAGCAGTATGGAAGGGGGCAAAGGAGAAGCATGAAATTCTTGGCAGAGGAAGGACCCACAGAAAATCTCCCACAAAGTTCCTACCATCTCCATTGAACTTCACCGAATCAACCATTTGTGCTTTTTAAAATCGTAGCTAGTATCATTTAACATTGAGCATGTATTATGTGCCAGATACAATACTAACCAAATTTAGTATCCATGATTTCATTTAATCCTTACAACTCTGTGAGGTGGCCACTACAGTGTTGCTATTTTATAGATTATGAAACTGAGGCACAGAGCTATCTAGGATCACTCAATTAGTAAATGGAGGGGCTTACATGAGAAGCCCAATATGACTAACTGATACTGCCTCTTTTGCATGCATGGTGGAAGTGCTCTTTCTTTGTAGTGATACAACTATGCTATATTCACTTTAATTCTACATCTCACTGTTAAGCCAATTCATTGATGTATTCCATGTGTGCACATGTATAGGGTCCCTGCAGCACACAGGAAACAAATGGAAAATGAGGTTCCTTGTCTGTCCTGCTCTTAAAATCTGTGTGGAAACTGGGCATACATGCAAAACGATGCAGCAGCAACACAAGGCAGAACAGTCACATCACCTACATAGGGAATTCAGCTCTCTTGAGAAAAAGCAGGAACAAAAAGACCTCAAATAAACAAGACAGTTCTTCTCTGACCTCCTCTGCCTATCTCCTCTTGCACTGGTGTAATGCTGACTCTGTTTATACACAGTACAGAACAGAGAGGTAGAGCTTTCTGGCAAAGGCAAGACACAACTAATAAGGAGGAAGAAAACAAGAAGAGCAGATGAAGAACTCCATAGTTTAGCAGCCTTGGACAACGAGATGTGCAGAAAAACAGAACATCTGACTAATCTAACCCCTCAGAGAATCTGTCCTTTGAGCACAAGGTAGGAGCTGATGTTTATGTTAATGACCCTGAGTAATGAAAAAATAATAATCAAATCATGTTGTAATGAAAAAAAAATGATCAAATCATGTTCTGGGCATCCTGTTTAAGAAAGCATGGATAGAAGTCATACTTTTCTCATGTCCATTTGGATGGAAATATTACATTAAAGCAGTCAAAATAATTGTTTTCAATTTTAGTACTTAAAAGAGTTAGCTGCATTCTGCTGAACTCCAGATAAAAGCAGAAATTACAGAATATAATTCACACCTCAGCCACTCAGGGCTGGGTGTCCCTGGTGGGCAGGGATGACTTGTCTCTAGCCTTGTCTTCTCAGTGCCTCACATGGATAGGCATGCAACAAGAGGTGCCCAACTCCAGGGTGCTGGTGCCCATGTGCCTCATTTATGTAAGGCCAATGAAAGAGGAGAAGCTAGGGAGTCTGGGTCCTCTTCAAAGCTAAATGGAGCCAAGGACCTCACCTCCCAAGAGACCAAGCTTAGGAAAGAATTGCCACCACCTAGTCTAAGGGGCCTTTGCTGTCATGGAGGTCATACTCCCAGGAGTTTGCATCTAAGTCAGCAGCATGTGGCCCCCAGCTGATCAGATCAAGGTTTCTCTAGCTCCCTTTGCCAGGTTCTAAATGGCTCCAGTCAGCGGCTGTCTGAGAAGCTGACAGGAAGAGTAAACAAAAGGAAAAAGTGAGGCCCATCAAAGCACCATGCTCAGGAGTCTATGTAAAACCAAACACACACAGGTAGTGGGCCAGAACAGAACCAGAGTAAGACCAAAGAGAGAGGCTCATCCAGGAAGGCCATACTATGTCTGGAAGGTGAAAACTTCTGCCCAGTCTCTTTCCATGTGAGCCAAAACCATCCCCTGAATGCTATAAACTCCTTTGTATATAATCTCACTTGTCAATTTCCTAGCATTTATGCTGTGTGCGAATGCCTCTATATCAGCATGACTCCCTGAGTTGAATACATTTGTGCAGTTTTTAGCTTTACTTCATGAAGGGGCTAGTATTTATAGAGCACCTACTATAATACAGATTCTTCTTGTAAGTTTATCTAACTAAACTTATAACGGCCTTGCAAAGTAGGCATTACTTCTATTTGACACATTAAAAATACTAAAGTGCAGAGAGGTTAAGAATGTGCTTAAAGTGGCACAGCTGTTTAACATCAAAACAGAGATTCTGTATCAGGTCCCTTAACTCTGACCCCAAATACCATCACCAATACATTCCTGATATCATTACCAGCAAAACAGTACAGAGATACAGGCCTCTCAGGTAGCAAACCTGGGGATAAGGAAGACCCCTTCTGCCTTCAGCCAAGAATGTTCTTCATTTGTGGCCTCCATCTGGCTGGCATTTCAGGGGCTGACTTACATGATGAATGGGCTCAGGGCACACATGAGATGTAATATGTCTTGATTTAGTGAAGCGCTTGATAGGTCGTCTGATGAAATTTTACTTGCAAAATTAATTCAGATTGTCTTGGCTGGATACTCCCATCACCCAGACTGCACAGAGGCTGGAAACTGTAAACAAGCGGTCAGGAGAAGAGACTGACGGGCAGAATCGGAACACCAGGGCCGGGCACAGCCTGAGAGGACACTTGGACAGCAGAAGATACTGTTTCTCTTGACCCCAAAGTGGCAGAACCAGAGCCTGCAGAAAGAAGACGCCAGGTGGAAGGGCACCAGGTAAACTTGGGCAGGGAAGAGACAGAGAGGTGAGGGGCAGGGGGCAAAATGCTGCACAGGGCTTTTCCAGTGCCAGAATTCTAAGTGGTCATAAAACGTGGCCCAGGAATGTGCTGAAAGAACCTGAAAAGAAAGACAGGCAGCTGAGCTTCTGAATGCTGTCATCAAGCAGGCTGCAAGAACAAGTCCTTGCCCAGAGCCTGGGCAAGGCAAACCTGTTCTGCAGTGGAAATCCAAGGCCAGTGCCTTCTGTGGAGAGGAGGAGCTAGACAGTCGGCTCAGGGGAAACTCTAGCTCAGACCAAAGGGAGGTGAGCCGCTGCCCACTGCTGGGGGCGCAGGGACCCAGTAAGGGGGGCAAGACAGACAGCAGGGAGAATCTGGAAGGAGGAAGAATCAGAGGCCCAGCGCACAGAGTGCAGCAGAACTGACGCGGGTTGGGATCGAGACTGCCATTCACAACTAATGAACAAGTGGAGAGGAGATGAATGACTGTAATTATGAAACTATGGAGCACAATTAAAAACAAAAGTGTTCCTCTTGCATATCCTCAGGGGAAGAAAAGGGCACAATTTTTTTTGCCTCCTAAAGCAAAGGGTCAAGGTAAAGGCCATTCCAAAGACAGGCATTACCTGTTGGATGCTGAGGAATCTGGGAGGTTGGAGACTGAGTTGGCCCAAGGGAAAGCAGGCCCATCCAACAGCAAGCAGGTATTCCCAGTAATCTGCCCCTGGCAGGAGGTAAATGGCATTTATGGGAGGGGGGCAGGTACTGCTTCTTTGATGCACTTTGTCCTATCCATGTCCTAGCCTGCCTTGCACTATGAAAGCTTCACGCTGACCATGGTGTGAAGAGGACAGTGGCATGGACTAGGAGGACAGCTGGCAGCAGGTGAAAGGTGATTAGATGTAGGGCACCCTTTGAGGGTTGAACAGTCGGGATTACTGAGGAACTGCAAATGGGGTGTGAGATAAAGAAAGTCTGAATGAATGCATTCATGAATACCCCTGCCTGGCTGCACTAGTGTGGGGACCCAGTGGCAGTGAGGATTTTCCCCTCCAGACTTACTCCCACCCACCTTCCCTTCAGTTTAAACCTTGATATAGACCTGCACCTTCCAACTATCTGATAATTGACTTTACTCCCAGTTAAACGGTAACGTGTGTGCTGGCATGAAAACCTAATGCTACCTAAGAAAGTGTTCCTGTCAGAGAAACTGGTTCCAAGTAGCCAAGATTACTTATAAATAAAGTTAGAAATATGACCTGTACATAGTGGGAAGTGGCTAAATAAACACTGCTATTCCTTAAATTGTCAAATCCAAAGCAAAGCAGCTTTTACTGCCCTCAGGACAAACGGCGCAGCATGGCCAGGATTCCCGGTGAGCAGGGGCGTCCATAGTGATGACACTGGGAGGCAGCCCCAAGGCCTCTGTGATGACAGGCAAAAGGAGCTGACACACTCTGCCTCTCACAGCATTCCCAAGACTTGAAAAGGGCTGTGGGCAAAGGGCAGACCTTCTCTACCCCTCTTTCCATCTCCTCTCCTAGGAGCTCAACTCCATTTGCCAAATAAGAAACTGCCCAGAGTGGGTCGGTGGGGAAAGGCAATGGACCTCTAGGGGAAAGGATGCCCACTGTGCACATCTGGCAGCAGCCCGAACCTCTCAGTTTTACCAAGAGAAGATGAAAATGTGTGTGCACGTTGGCTCGGTGAATTGAGTACATAAGCAGACCTGGATAGGAAGCTCTCTTAGCAACCTGGATGCAAATCAGACTTGGAGAAACAAATAGCAGCCGTCTGCCTGCTGTGTCAGCGCTACAGAGGCTTTTTCACTTCTCATCTGGCCTTCGCTGCCTCACAGTGGCTTCTGGTTCACCACCCAATAATGAGAGCTCCCACACCTAATGCATAAACAGGAAGCCACTTATTGGGCTTTGCATTTGCAATGTCAACCAGCAAAATGCCCAGGCCTCTGGAGCTTACTGTCTGCATTTTCATGAGTTAAAGCACAAAGTCATGGGATTGAGGGGTAGGTAGACAGCCACATGTGCACTGTAGCCCACACATGCATGGCCTGAAGGACACTGGGTAGCAGCTGTGGTCTGGGACTGCAGGGAGCTTTCTCATGTCTCTCTGCTTCAGAAGCGACCAACTCCATCCTGTTGACTTCTGTGGGCCACCTCTTGGTATGGTGGCATTGCAGTGTGGTAGCATCTCTGCCTCCTTGCCTCTCCTTTACTGTCCTCACCGGACTCTCAAATTGAGCAGATATTCCTCCTGAGAAAAGAGGGAAGGCACGCATCAGGGCTCGCCAACTGAGCCTGACTCCCAAGGGACTAGAAACGAAGACGAGGCCAAACCTCCCCACCTCAATAGGTTTTGGGAGTATGGAGAGAAACTTGGAGAAGAAGAAAACTGAAAGAGAGGCAGGAGCCCACTCAGAGGCAGCAAGGTTGGAAGATCCTGTCGTCTAACACTAAGAGTCTCAAAGAGATGGCGGAATTAGCATGCCAGGGGATGCTCATAGGCTAAGAATAATTACGGCCACTGCCAACTATATAGGGCTGTTTGAGAACACGAACTGTCTCTGCCAATGACATCCTGGGCTCAAAAACTCATCTGAAAATATTTGTGCAGGCCCTGTTTTGGCTTGGCCTGTTTTTCTAAATGCATGTATTCCTATTTATCTGTCTATCATTCCATACAGCCTTGTGGGTGTCTCCAGCACAGGGCATTCCAAACACTTGTATGCATGGGTGTGTGTGGGTGGGTTTGGGTGGGTGTAGGTGGGTGTGTGTAGGTGTGTGTGTGGGTGTGTAGGTGTGTGTGTGTAGGCGTGTGTGTAGGTGTGTATGGTGTGGATGTGTATAGGTATGTAGGTGTGGGTATGCGCATAGGTGTGTGTAGATGTGTGTGGGGGGGTGTGTAGGTGTGTGTGTGTAGGTGTATGTATCAGGGACAGAGACAGAGGCAGACAGAGATAGAGATCGTAAATACAAGCATCCCAGCATCCATCCTTGCCATGGCTTTATCTATCTCCAAAGTGGTTTCTCTGTTTTGAAACCTGGCCTTGACCCTGTGATTAGACTCCTAGCCCTGCCCTCACCCACACCCCCAGCCCCAACACACACTCTCTCCACTCTTGAGAGTGCACAGTCTGCTTTACCAGGCAATGGAAAATCTCAGGGAACAAGTGACACTCAGGTCTGGCTGGCAATCTGTAACTCCTCAGCCTGCTTGGGTCCTCATCCTCTGCCACCTGCTCTCTGACTAATCCTTCTTAACATCCTTTACGGGCACACAGGGTCTCACACCTCCAGCCCATGAAGAAGCATGCACTATTTACTGGTTCCGAATACAAACTCCAAGTTCAGGTCAGAACTTCTTTCCCTAAAGCCTCTCAAAAATAACCAGTCCCTCATTTTCCAGGCCAGGTCTTCAAGTTTTGTAGCTTCTAGCACTTTCACTTCCTCCCAACCCACCTCACTGTTTCCACTTCCTCTCTTTGCGCCTTCATACCAGCCTGCCCTCACCCCCAAAGGAATGCTCTCCCCTAGGTTACCAGTGGCCATGGAATGACTACTACCTCCTGCGCTCCAGCCGTCACTCTCTTCTCCTGTCTCTTGGATGCTATGGCCCCCTCCTGATCTCCTTTCCTCTGCCTCTGTCGCTTCTGAAGGCTTCTTCACTCAGCGCTGAAAAGCTGACTCTCAGGTTCTGACCCCTGGACCCCACCTCTTCCTCACCACATGCTCTTGCTGGGCAATCTCATCTCAACCCCTCGCCTACTGCCTGTCCCAAAGTCTTTTCCTAGCACCTTTTTTACCTGGAAAGTACTTTGCTGTGCGGAAAGACAGCCCACTGTGATTTCTGTGCAGATAACTCCGGTCCTTTGCCCCTTTCTCTCTCCTGCCTTGGCTCCTTTGGCTAAATCCTAAATCCACCTAGATCCAACTATCCATCCTCCCCATGCCTATGTCAGCAATGCAGCATTTCTGGAAAAACCACAAAACCAGGTTGATGCCTGCCTTGTACTTTCAGTTTACAGCCACAAGCCTCAAACCAGCCCTCAGCGGTGCTGTGACCCTCCCAGAGATCCCCGTAAAGTCATCACCCAGCTGCCTTGAGCTGCTGTGTTAATTTTTCCTCTTGTTCAAGCTTTCCCAACTTTCAGTCCATTGGCTTCTTAGTCCATTATGAAAATAAGCAAACAGAAACTTCCACCACTAAATCTACAGCTGTAGGCCCTTCTGGCCTCATAGTCTCTGTGCTCCTTCCATTTACAGTGGGACAAGAGTTCCTGCTCCCATAAAAGGTTGAACCATTTGTTTTCTGAATGCAACCCCTCACTCTCCCAAAACCTCCATTCAGGAAGTTGTCCCTCTCTCTCCTAAAGTATCAATTTTTCCTCTCCATATTGAATCGCTGCCACCACTACACTCATGTTCTGCTATCCTGCCTGTCTTCAAAAATAGGAAGCCCTCCCCTGATCCCACCTTCCCTCCAGGCCCTGCTCCATTTCCCCCAGTGAACATACCTCAAAGAACTCTGCTCATTCCCATTCCCAGTCCCTCACTCGCACTTCAGTCACCCCCATCTGGTTCTTACCAAGGTCACCCGTGACCTCCATGTTGCCAAATCCTCCAGATACTTCAGTGTTCTTCCCTTGTGTGGCCCCTCGTCTCCATGGGAACATCTGACCCATCCTTCCTCCCGTCCTCTTCTGTGTGCTCCTTCCTCTTGTGCGTCAGTGACCCTTCCCAGGCCAGCCTCTCCTCTCTCGTACACTTTTCCTCCATTCCCACTGCTGGTCTCTCACCTCTCCCTGGCTCTAACAGGCACATGCCAGGACTGTGCTCAGCCCTCGTCTCCTCAGTAGCTGTATTTCCTCTATGCAATATCTTTCACTTTCCTCCTAGTCACTGATGACTCCCAAATTCTATCTCCACCCTTAACCTTCTGCCTGGGCAACAGACTGATATCCGAATGCTGACTTGATCTCTCTGCTCAGGTGTCTCATCGGCATCTGCTCAGCAGAGAACTCCAGACCCCCAACTCACACAGACCCAAGCCCCACTCCTTGGAGCATCACGTAACA
This sequence comes from Cuniculus paca, assembly GCA_004365215.1. Taxonomy (NCBI): domain Eukaryota; kingdom Metazoa; phylum Chordata; class Mammalia; order Rodentia; family Cuniculidae; genus Cuniculus; species Cuniculus paca. The sequence goes on along the minus strand of RJWT010006800.1, from coordinate 1,345 downwards.
GCACCACTCTCTTCCACTCACCCAGAGCAGGTTCTGCCTCTTTGACCATCAAGTTCAAAAGTGGCAGGGGTCTTGTTGCTTCAGTCAGGCCTCTACAGGCATCTGTCCATGGACTATGATCACCTAAGTCCAGGGCATTTCTTCTCCCGTGTGAGTGGCTGTTGACAGTCTCCTGAGTGGTCTCCTATGTCCCCTGTCACCTCTCAACAGGCCATTCTCCCTTTGGCAGCCATTGTGATCTTTTAAAAATGTAAATCAGATCTTGTCACTCTTCTGCCCAGAATCATTTAATGGCTTTTCATTGCACTTAGAACTAAACCCATCACAAGTGACAGAAAAACCAACTCGAACTGGCTTAAGTGATAAAAACTAATTTATTGATAGTAAAATGGTTGAAGCTGTTGTCCTCACATCTTCACACCTCTATATCCAGTGGCCTTTTTCTAAATGCCACAGAGGGGCCACTGAGGACACCAGCAGCCTGGCAGCTCAGCCAAGAGCCCTCAGCTCGAGGGGCTCTGTCTGCAGAGCGGGATCCCTTGTTTCCCCTCATGGCAGCAGCTGCCACCTCTCTACCCCCTCCTCTGTGTCCTACATCTGCCAGCTGCCCACGAGCCAGCCCTCCTCAGCTCCCTCTGCCTTGTCCCTGGCTCCTGCTGGGAGCTAAGCAGCTGGGCTCTGGTGAGGTGCTCAGTAGGTCCCCTCATCGTGTCCCCCCTTCATGGTGTCTTATCAAGCAAGTGCTACTGCAGTGCCCACACAGGTGTCACTCCTTTGCTACAGCATGTACCTGTCTACACTGACCAACTGACTCATGTTGCCCCACAGAGACAGGCTTTTTCTGATAATAAACAGCCAGGAAACCGCACCCTTCTGAGCCCACGGGGTCCCCTGGCCTGGACCTGCCCTCTCCAGGGCCACCTGTCCTTTCAGGTCTGACAGGCACTGTATGGTCTTAGGTTCTTTGGAGACTGTGCGCCCCTGAAGAGAGGTACCCTCCTATGCACAGCAGCCTTCTCTCTCCTGCAAATTGGGCCCCCTGTGCTGTGCCTGTTGATAAACCATTTAACCTCTGAGGCCCCAGGCATCCCCAAGTAAAGGGAAGGGGTTGTGGTGCAGGGGAACATAGGCCCCAAGGTCATCCCTCTGCTCCAGTGTGCTGGCTCTGGAGTTTTCCCACCCATGTAAGACTCCTCTTGCTGTGCATCCTCCCGCTGCCATCACAGCACATCTAGAATTCATGACGTTCTCTCCCTTAAAACTCACTGCTCAGAAGATGAAGTCTAAACCTCCCAGCAAGGCCATGAGGAGCCAAGGTGCCCCCTGAGCTTTGTTTCGTTCAGGC
>RJWT010006799.1:17180-28658 GCA_004365215.1 Cuniculus paca | reverse complement strand
GCCTCAGGGAGGGTTGCACAGTGAGGACATTTCTCCACGAAAACCAAAACTCAAAATCCTGTTTGTTTGGAAACTTGGATTTCAAACATCAGTTGAATCTTTCAGTTGATGGCTTCACAACTCTGTAGTCGTCTCATAATGGAACACAACGAGGGAACCTCCTGACTGTGCACCCCTATTTTATGAGGCTTTCCCCGGCGTCTGGAGGGGAGAGGAGTCCTGTGCATGGGGAAGGGTGCAGTCACCTGCACTTCTCTCCGTGCCCCTTGGTCACCAATCACTGCTCCCTCCTGTAGGCTCAGGAAGGTCATCTCCTAGGGGAAAATCCCCTCCACAGCCTCCTTATCACTGGGATCCAGAATCCACAGTAGTATAACAGGAAACAAGGATTTAACTCTCGTACCACCCACAGTTAAGGATCCACTTCCTAGATACACAGTCTCCCTGGATTTCAAATCTGCCTCACTCTACCAATTTTCCTTTATGTTAAAGGGGAAGACGGAGAACCTACCCAGGAGAGGAGTATTCTTCCCGGAGCGGTCACATTTCACGGAACCGCCGAGCGCTGGCTTCCACGGCTGTGTGCAGCTGCCTCAGAGCTTTGCATGGACCCCAGACGCGGCAGCGCAGTGCCTGCTTCTTGGGGTTTAAAGACTTCTGTGCCCGCAGCAGCCCTGTGATCCCACACTGACACGTGCGGGTTTGTCTCCCCCGGATTGGAGTTGCTACAAACAGTGATCTCATGAAAATCCTATGCATGTTTCCCTGAGAGACATGAGATTTAAGAATGTATACAACTAGAAGTTAAATGTTTTTTTCAGTCTATTAAAGCACTCATTTTTACTACACGTTGTATCTTGTTTTACAAAATAGTTTGTACCATTGTCAATTATGAGATGCTTTTGATTTTAGAGAAGTCATATTAGACAGTGTTAATTTTTTTAAAAGTTTGCTTGTATTATGCTCTCTTTCAATTTTTAATTCCCTCATTACTGCCGCTGATTAACTTTTCAGCTACTTACATGATATTTTTATTTCCTTTTCAGGAATGTCGGTACATGAGTTTAATCTTTCATCCTGTGGCTTTCTTCTTGTGCTTCCTGATTTGTCAGTGGCCTTTATTTCAGGAGACTGGACCTTCAGGCTTGGTCAGTCAAGTAGAGCCTCATCTTACATGCCCAGTACTGTTTCCTTCTCTGTGTTTCCTTCCCTGCTCTGAGACGGGGAACTCTGGGCAAGCCAGGGAGCCGGGCACCTGCAAATCAGAACAGTGCTATCAGGAGAGGAGTCTTCCTTCTTCTGCCCCAGGAGCCCTTCTGGTGAAATGGTCCTACGAAATCTACTCCCTAGTGCCATCCCGTGGTGGCTGTCTATAAATGCCCATGTGACCTTGCCTCCCACCTTGTCTTCTACACACAGCACCCTAAGGTGGTTCTCCTGAGAAACAGCGGTACCTAAGCTTCGTGGCGGGCTTCCCCTCCTGGGGATGCTAGACTGAGAAGTGCTTTAGGATAAATGACCATGAAGGATGGTTCTCAAGAGGGGGTACGAGTGCCATGGCTGAAGTCCTAGGCATGTGGGGAACCCAGCCTGTGACTGCGCTAGAGAAACACTGGAAATACGGGAATTTGAACGCCAGCTTTGGCAAGCACGAGTGTGTGCTGTCGTGTCCACCCATCGCCTGCGTCTTTTCCCCAGGCCACTGCATTTCTGTGCTCATCGTGTCGTTGCAGACAAGGCCGAGGGCAGAGAGTCCTGGAAATCGACAGAAAACGTCCTTTCGCTGGGGACCTTTAGTGCCCCTTGCATGGGAACGTGTTAATGAGATGTAGAATATTTCTACACTTCTTCTCCCCTGGACTGGATAGTGCTACTTATGTCCGCTCTAAACCTCCCAGACTCCAGTCTTACTAGTTTTTCACCCTTCCGGCTGTTCGAGTAATTTTGCCACTTGCCGCGAGGCCCTGACGTCTAACCCGGAGGCATCGTCTTTCCTCACAGGGACGGAGCTCACGCGCCTTGGGAAAGTGCTGTGTTTTGGGAGGGTTTTTCTCCTTGCGGACCTTGGAGTCGGCCCTGCGGGAGCTCACTGCAGTGCGCACGCGCACCTTGCTTTCCCGTGCGGAGCTCGCTCCTCAGTGGACCCCACTCAGGGGTGCTCCCTGCGGTAAGGACCGTGCTTGTGAAGGAAGAGGAGGAGCTCCCTGGAGACCTCAGTGGATGCGCAAAGCTCTGAGCTGCCTGCGTGACCCTTCTGCTCCTGCTCCTGATCCATATCACGCGATCCTTTTAACTTAGGAGGCTTTGCTGCGGAGTCCAACCTTGGGCCCCGGCGGGTATAGGGAAAAAAAGAAAAATATATAACTCTCCAACTCTCCCTCATAGTAAGTAGCTGTGTCTACAGAGACCGCATCGTGGAAAGGTTTGCCTCAGGAAGGGCAGAACACTTTTCATTGTGAATGACATGTTTTTTCTCTGGAATATTAATCACGTGATTTCGGGAATGTAATAAATGTCACGTGACACCAATCTCAGTGATGGTGTTGTCCTGTAATATGCAAGATTCCACCAAAGCTTTGGTCCAAATTGCAGCGTTTTTTGTTTTTCTTATTCTTGCTAGTGGTTAAGATGCAATAATCTGTCCTTTATTTTGGAAATTCCGTCTCTACTTGAATAGCAGAACCTGTAATTTTAAACTTTAATATTTGTGATAAGGCTCTGAATATGATAAGGCTCATCTGCTCTCATTTGAAGGAACACTTTTTCACAAGGCGTCCAATACAGCGACCAATTGTTATTTACCAAAGCCACGCTGTGCATTTTCAATAATTTAATGACTTATTTGTATTTTGTGTGGTAGTTTAGATTTCTCTAACCTATATAATGATAGATACAATGCATAAAAATAGGTAATTTAAAAATATTCTAGTGATTGCCATTTAAAAACAAATTGAAATATTATTTATGTATGACATAATATACTACTGCATATATTGTATATAATATACACTATACTATGTACATTAATTAATCAATAATATGTTTATTAAATCTAATATATCCAAATCATTATTGTTTTAATGAATAAAACATAGCAAAATTACTGGAATGTATTGCATTATGAAGTCTTTACAACCAAGTCATGTATTTTCATTTCTAGTTTATATCAATTCACAGTAAAGTTTTTGGGTAAACCACAAAATGTTTACTTAAATTTACTAAAATTTGCTGTTGAAAAAGTTATACATATGTTTACAATATTTGAAATATATACAAAAGTATTCTTTGATTCAACTGAGTGACCAAAAGTCACTTGCAGTATTTGCATTACACATTTACTAAACTGATTCTTCTTTTTCAATATTATTTGCCTTTAATTTGAAGAAAAAGCATATCCATTTTAAAACTTGGCTCTTCCAAGTCAAACATAAATTTAAAAACATTAATAAATACATTAAAAATAAATTTGTTAGTATGAATAGAGTTTTTCAAATGTCTTGTGGATTTTTACATAGAATTTACGTAGTTTTATATTAAAATTAATCATGTCTTTCTATCATGTGTAATATTATTAAAGGTGTAAAACTATTATTGTCGAATCTCATAAATATTTCAACTTCGACATAAACTCTTACAATTCTCTAGACAACAAATAAATTACATTTGTTGTTGTTTTTACTGATGATTACAGGTTTGAGTCATATGCAGTGTGATGCAACTGAAAACACATAAAACATGTTACCACATATCAAATTATTAAAGTGTTTGCTCTATATTTTAAGAAGTTAAGTTGTAGTACAAATGCTCAATTTTTGCCCAATTGTTCTTTGATTCACTCACTCTATATTGTAATGGATACAAAAATCACTAAATTCACTATGTTCTGTTAAAAAATTTAATTTAGTTTATAAAATTGAATTTCTTGGTGAATTATTAAAGCAATTAGAAGTTAACAAATTTAATAGCTGCATTCAGGATAAATTGGCCCTATTTCTAGTGTGTAACACATGTGAGATGAAGCAAACAGGGAGGAATATTTGTTACAATAAAAACTATTTTTATGTGCAGCACAAAGACATTTGAAACATAAACTTTTAAAAATATTTGTCAATTAAAAATAAGAATGCAAACTTAATTGAGAGTTATGATGAATATGAGCACCGCTGTTTCCTGAAGGGTTTTCCCCGATCTAATTCGACACGCCCTCTACCAGCTCCTGCCGGCGCATGCTCAGAATGCACGGGCGCGCTTTAGGGGTGTGGTTTCTTTTCTCCCTTATGGGGCTCCCTTGTGCTGAGTACGCTGGGTTGTACTCTGATGGAAGCCGGTTGATAGCCGGATGTCCAGGAGTGCGATGGGTTCTATCACCGAGCACCGTATGTTGTCCTGTGGATGGAAGCTTCTGAAGAGTTCAGATTGGAAGCAGCTGCTAGATTCCAGTAAGAAGGGCTGGGCCACTTCAGTCCCTCAGAAGAACACGGGAAACTTAAGAGATGGAGGTTCATATGCCTCACCTGTGAATCAGGGCTACCTTCCTTCTCAGCCATGGCCTTGGTGTGGTGGACCTCTTCTCACTGCTACTTTATCTTTTCAGGGGACAATATAATTTACTCTGACTCCTCGGTTTTGACTCCCCTTTCTCCATCCTCCAGTGTAGGAGAGGAGATGACTCCAAAGAGCCCTTCCAGTTTTTGTGTTCAGCATTCAAATGACAACCACTCACATTTTTTCACAGCATGAAAAAACTTATTCCAGTTTCAGATGTTACCTTCCCGTTTCTTAAAGCCATGACATCTCACACCAGATCATTGGTTTGCTTTCCTGCATCATCTCAGTCCTCTACTGTGCACTCTATTAAAGTTGGAAGAGGACATGGTGCCTCACACCTGCGATGCCAGCACTCTAAGAAAGCTGGAGCAGGAGGATCACAAGTTTCAACCCAGACTGGGTATCTCAGCAACTTAGCAAAATCCTGCCTCAAAATAAAAAAATAAAAAAGGGCTGAGAGTGTAACTCAATGCAAAGGCTCTGGGTTCTGTTGCCAGTATTGCAAAATAATAAAGTGAAATAATATCATGCCCCTCTGGTTTGTTCCAGGGACTTTGTATAGTACACATGAGGCACAAGGTGGACTCCTCACTGACATCTGGTGATCAGTGTTATAGATCTCAACAGCTCTGGCTTCCTCAACAGAAGCCGTGGAGGTGGGGCAGTGCTCTCACATTTTCCTGAGTTGACTCACAACCCCACACAATGCAGGCATACGTGGCTTCCTGTGCAAGGCAGCTCTGCAGCTGAAGCAGTCTCTGCAGTGGAAATTCATTCCTAGAAGCTGAGAAACAAATCCTTCAGGCAAGGGAAGGCAGACTGCTCATGAGTGGTTAAGGTTCTGGAGTTGTATCGATCTCAGTGTGACCAGCACGGCCCAGGGCTACAGCTCTCAGCATACACACCATGCTTCAGATTTCCTCACAAACATTCTTTCCATCCATGCTCCTATCTGTGTAAAAGTGGTATCGGAAATGACACACGTCTGCATGGAAGCAAGGCTTCTGGATTTCATGTACACAGCATAAGGGCAGAGACACAGAGAAGAGCAATCGTGGAGCCCTTTAAGAATGCCGGTGCCCTTGTTTCTTAAGGCGTTCGTGAAGGGTGCATTTTCTGGACCACCTCACTGCTAAGTGACAGGTTTTACCCGGCTAATGCACCCAGCATTCCCATTTCCCTGAGCCTCTGAATAGCCTCACCAATGGTAAACTAAGGAAATCGGAGGATCCCAGCTCATTCCCAGTGGGCTGTCTTTTGATACACGCTTCAGCCAACCAACAAAATCAACTGTGAGCACTGCTTCTGAACTCCACACCCTGAACGTTTAACCAGAACTCTTACTTAATGGGTTCATATAAAAAAAATCAACCTGTTCCATGTTTATGTTCCCTCCATCATTACCTATTCCATGCCTCTTTCCTGGTCCTTGGCTCATATGAATGGTGTCTTTGTTACTGTTTTTGTTGTTGTTGCTGGGACAAAATACCCATCACCCAAAATGAAGGGAAGAAAGATTTTTTTAGCTCACTGTTTGTGGAGTTTTTAGTTTATAATCATCTGGATCCAAGGCAGGGTGGCATGGCACAGGGGCAACACTTTAAGGCAGCAGCCACGAAAGACAGCCAGAACCAAAGGGGGCAAGAGGAAGCCTGTATTTCTCCTTTATGTTGTACACAGGCCACCCTGCCTCCAGGGCAGGTGTAGCAGTCACACAATCTCTCTGCCCTCCTCTTGCATAGGATGGAGATGTTTCCAAAGTCAGGATCCCAGCTCCCTGCTGAGTCTCTGAGTTAAACTTTTAAACTACTCAAGTTGACACAGTGTATCAACCATAACAATCCACACCTTCTCAATTTGGCAAGCAGACACATATTTTAAAACAGTTTTTAGATATAAGACATTATTATTCACATTTTGCACCTTGAACATTATAACACAGCTTAACAGTCCTTAAGAATCAGCGTTAAGTCTATCAACATTATATTATATTAGAAAAATATTATTTTGTCCTTGGCCCCCCAAGTACTCATGTGCATCCCTTTATGCAAAAGGCATTTAGTCCCGCTGCAAGAGTAGTCAAACTCCTGACAGCTTCAGCTGAAGAGTTTAAGTCTCAAGTCTCCTCTGAGGTGTTAAGGCAAACCTTAGCTGCAAGTCCCTGTACAAATGAAAACAAAGTTAAGCACTTTTAATGTACAATGGCACATGATAAACATTTCCATTTTAAAAGTTATAAACAGGGATACAAAGGATTGGAACCCAAATAAGTCTAAAATCTAGCAGGGCAAACGTTAAGTCCTATAGTTGAAAGTCCAGTGCCTGAAGCCATCTGTGGCAAATTGCGAGCTCTACAGGGCTTGTGTGGCTCCACCCCTATGGCACTTTTGGTGGATAAAGATCACATGTTTTTTTTTTAGGCTGGCTTTGGTACCTCCCTGAGGCTTATTTAGATGATCCACATTTTTGACTTTTTTAAACTGTTGGGATCTCCGTTGTATCCTTGGGTTTACACTCACAGCTTTATTCACTGATTTCTTAGGGGCACACTACCTGGCCTCCCAGGCCTTTTGAAATTGGGGTGGAAGCCTTTTTAACCTCAGACCTCGTGTATCCTCTATGCACCTAAAGCCAGTGCCATGTGGACGATGCTGAGGTCTGCTGACAGTTGGAGCAGTAGCCAGGGTTTTTTTTTTTTTTTCCTCTTGGCTGTAGGGGTCCAGTGCCTGGACTGCTAAATATTCTAAAACTAACTTTAAGCAGCAGACTTTTTCTATTGAAATACTAGATTTTCGAGTGTGGTCAGTGCTGGTCACTTAGTGGGTTTCTTTCCAGTTCAGTGTGAGTCTCTATGCTCACTCTGGGAGGGGAGACTTGAACTAAGTGGTCCTGCAATTAACCAGCAGGATGAGCTAATCCTATGGGAGGTGGGCAAAGCCATGCAAATTGATGTAAATGAGGCTTCACTGGGAACAGGATCACCAGAATTTAACAAGGGGTTTTGTCTCAAAGTGGGACTGTGTGGACTGAAAGTTGTAAGACTGGGTAAGAGGGGAGTTGGCAAGAAGGTTGAATGTGCCCTTCTCAGGAAGACAAGGAGTTCCTTTCTTCCTTTTTTTTTTAAGGAGTTTCTGATCAGGGTCCTGCTGCTGGTTTCCTGGATTCAGTTTATTTCTGGCTATCTACTCTTCCAGATCCATGTCCTTGGAGGAAAATTGATGGGAATGAGAGAACATCATTTTAAGTGACATCTGTTCTTATTTGAGTAATCAGATACAGAGAGAGACAAAGACAAAGACAGAGATAGAGACAGAGATAGATAACAACAAAAGAAAAAGTGGTTTATTTGCTATGAGGAAGGACATCAGAAGAAGGCAAAGAAAAGAGAAGAGTATTGGGGATAAGGTAATATAAATATATTGTGTGCATGTACCAATGTTCCAAAATGAATTTCATTATTCCATATGGTTAATATGACATAATGGCATAAACTTGGAAACTGGGAAAAAATATAGTGATTGCCAAGAACAGGGCCAGGAGGGAATGCATAATAAATACTAATAACTATGAGTTTTCTTCTCAAAATAATAAAACAATTTGCAAATAGATTCGTGATAATGTTCACATAAGTATATGAATATAATCAAAACTACTGAATTATGAACAAAATATATTGTGTATTTGATCCATGAATCCAGGAATATTAAATATAAAAATATTGAAACTATTCTACTAGGCATGAAATATTTTGTAGTTGATTGAGGAATGCAATCCATTGTAACCCATGGTCAGGTCATTTAGTCATAAAATCTAGATTTAGTAAGAAGATGAATTTAAAATATAAATTATTATCAAACTAAAGGTCGGATTACAAGAGCAAAAATCAAGGCAATTGCTATGAAAGGAGTAATGGCTATTTTCAATTCTCAAGGAGCAGGGGCTTTAGCTATGCAGATGATAATCACGTGATAACATTGGAAAGATAAATGTTTTATCAAGTGTAGCCCCCTTGTGGAACATTTAGACAGTAGATTTTGACAGATTTAGAAACCAGAAATACTGAAGAAACATTTATAACCAGGTGGGGTGGCACATTCCTGCAATTTCAGGAGACTGAGGCAAGAGGAATTCAAGTTCAAGGCCAGCTGGATCCTATCTCAAAATAAAAAATAAAAGAACTGAGAGTGCAGCTCCATGGTAGTCACATGTGAGACCCTGGATTCCATCTCTAGCACCTAAAACAGGGGAAGAGAGAGAGGGAGACTGAGAAGAAGAGGGAGAGGGAGAAGGAGTGGGAAATGAAAGGGAGAGGGAGAGGGAGGATTATTTAAAGTTAATTTATAACAAATGTTTTTATTTAAAATTTTATTTAAAAAGAAAAAACAAGGTTATCAATTCCAGACACTGATAGTACTCTATTCTCAGGCAGACTCTACACTGTAAGAATGAAAGATAGATCACAGCACACAAAGAGAGACCCTGCTCACAGGTAACCAGTTCAGAGGGAAGGCAGATGCAGGCCCTGCTCCCACAAACACTCTAGCAGCCCTCGGAACACTTGTGCCCCAGGTAAGCAGCACAGTCTGGCAAAAACAAAAGCAGGGCCTGTACCAGAGCACCCAGTGGCCACCATTAGATACCCATGGCCAGTAATGGCCAGAAGAACCAAACGGTCACATTCCAGAGAAGTTTTAGTCAACATGGGAAGTGCCTGTGACCCCACTACCTGCTTGTTTGGAAGAACCCAGGAAAATGTCAGGATGAAGAAGCAAAAGGCTGTCCCTTGACTCCAACCCAAGCAAAGAAAGTACAGGTGATGGAAACATGAAAGAGATCGGGAGCACATCTGAAGTTTCTGCGGTGATGACAAGTGAAGTAAAGAGACAACTCCATGAGGCTATAAAGGAAATTAGAAAAGAAATACTGTCCCAGGTAAAAGAAAAAATGGAAAACTCAATAAACAAATTCCTAAGCCCCTCTAAGGAAGACATAGATTAAAAAAATAGAGAGCAAGGGAAAATGAGGGAAACCATGAATGAACAATGTAAGAGAGATTTAGAATGCATGAAACACATTCAAAGAGATATCCAGGAAATTAAAATCTCCATTGAAAATTGGCAAAATCACTTGAAAGAAACTGAGAATAGACTTTCAGACCTTGAAGACAGGTGTGCAGCTTGTGATTGGGAAAGGAAAGACCTCTTAAAAATAATGAGGAACCAGGAAATAACAATTGAATGACTGCAAGATGATGTGAAGCAAAATAATTTAAGAGTGATAGGTATCAATGAAGAAGAATGGGTCAACACAAATGACATTAAAATTCTATTTACAGAAGTAATAGCAGAAAACTTCCCAAACATGGGAAAAGGATGTGATATTCAGATGTGAGGCATATAGAACTCCAGCTAGGCATAACCAAAGCAAATCTACATACATCCAGATATAGAATAAAGATGCCAGAAATTCAACTCAAGAACAGAATATTAAAATTTGTTAGAGAAAAGAAACAGATCACCTATAAAGGAAAACCCATTAGAATCATGACAGACTTCTCAACACAAACCCTCAAGTCAAGAAGAGGCTGGAGTGAAGTATTGCAAGTCCTGAAAGAAAATAACTTCCAACCCAGATTGATGTACCCTGCAAAACTTTCTTTCAAAATTAATGGAGAAAAAAGATACTTCCATGACAAGGAACAACTCAAGGAATTCATGACCACTAAACCAACCCTACAAAGAATACTGAAGGATGTTTATTAGAGCAAAAAAAAAGACCACAGTTCCAGGAACAGCAGTAGTGGGGGATCACCGAGCAGGACAGACAATAGAATGGAGGGGAAAAGTAGGCAGCCAACAGCAGAAAAATATCATGACAGAGATGAGCCAGTGCATGTTGGCCATAACCATTAATGTGGATGGCCTCAATTCATCAATAAAAAGAAACACAGACAGAATGAATCAGGAGACAAGATTCATCAATAGACTTTATCCAAGAAACACATTTAACTCAAAAGAAAATTCACAGGTTAAAAGTCAAAGGAGAGAGAACAATGCTCTATGTGACAAGGAACCAGAAAAAAAAAGTCATGGTAGCTTGCCCATCAGCTGCAGGATACAGCATTTCTTTTTTTCTTTTTCTTTTTCTTTTTTTTTCTTTTATGTGGCACTGGGGATTGAACTCATGATCTCACATTTGCCAGGCAAGCACTTAGGCCACTATGCTAGATCCCCAGCACTTGTCTTTTTGAGACAGGGTCTCACTATGCCATTCAGACTGGCCTGAGCTCACTTTTTAGCCCAGACTGGATCCTCCTCACAAGTTTCCTCCTGTCTCAGCCTCCCAAGTGCTGGGATTACAGGCATGAGCCACCATGTCCAACTGATATGGCATTTCTATACAGTGGAAAGCTACTCAGAAAGAAAGATGACCTCAAGACTCTTTTAGGTAAATGGATACAACTTGAGAGCATGCTCATGGGTAAAATGGTTCAGAGTCATGTGGGTGAACATCGTGTTGTCTCCCTACTATAAAATAGTAAAAAAATTAGTGGGATCCGAAATACAAAATAAAGGTTGTGAAGGTGAAAGGGGAGGAAATGTCTACAGGGGGAAGGCTATGGCCATTGTTAATCTATTATTCTGTTTTGAAGCCCTGTATTGTTCTCATGGCTCTGTTTAGCTTGGCTTTATTCTGTTTAGTTATGTTTGGCTTTTATTATATTTGATGGTACGGACAGCTATTGCAAAAATGACAAAATGGATTGTGGTAGCCATTATCGATTTCCTATTATCTTGTTCCAAAGCCTTTATTGCTTTACTTGTTTTCTTTTGATTTTATTCTATTTTGCATTGTTTGATTTTATTATGTGTGATGGTATAAGCAGCTACTTTGAAGATAACAAGATGCATTATGGTAGCTTCTGTTGTA
>RJWT010006799.1:0-17080 GCA_004365215.1 Cuniculus paca | reverse complement strand
TCTATTTTGTTTTGTTTGATTTTATTATGTCTCATGATATAAACAGTTACTCTGAAGATAACAAGATGCATTATGCTAGCCACTGTTGTATTCCAATTGCCTTGATTTGAAGTCTTATATTGCTTTTCATTGTTTTGTTTTGATTGGTTTTAATCTGTTCTGTTGTGTTTGATTTTATTACGCCTAATGGTATGGGAAGTTATTTTGAAGATAGCAAGGGGCAACATGGTAACCACTATTGGTTTATTTTTATTTGGTTTTGAAGTCTTGTATCATGTTCATTGTTTTGTTTTGATTGATTCTATTCTGTTTCTTCTGTTGTTGTTGTTGTTTTGTTTTATACTCTTCAAAATAAAAAAATTCTAAAAAAAAGAATGAAAGATAAATAAAAGGAAACATAATAACAAGGGTGACTGTGGAGCCAAATGGAAGAGATGTTTTACCCAAACTCATCAGAAATCTACACTTACTGTAAGGTTAAAAAGAGCAGTTTACAGGAGCTATTTTACATAGAACCTTAATTGAAAGAAGTGCCCACACTAACCCACCCCCCACTCCTAAATGTTTGGGACTTCGGTATAGATGAATCAAGCTAAAAATACCCTATATAAGTTTTGAACACCAGGAAAACTGAATGCACACGCTGCCAGGGGATTGATTCATGAACAGAGATGCATGTGTTCAAAGACTGGATCAACTGGGACCCTTATTACATGAGACAAAGAACCTCCAGATGTGTCCCTGGCTGGAAATGCAAGCATCCTGGAATCAACCACCACTCATGGCTAAGGACCAAGGATACAGCTGACATTTGCAAAGGTGTACAAAGCCTGCTGACTGACGCAGCTCCTCCCAGCTAAAGGGCGATGTGTACAATGTATGTATAGGGCTAAAAACTCCTAAGTCAAAAAACAACAGCAGGAGTAAGGCAAACAAGCTTGGATAGGGTAATGTAAGTGATTCTAGTCTCCTTGTTGCCCAGAATGGACTTTCACAGGGTTTCTACAAAGTCACAGGAGCTTTCCTTTCCTGAGCATCTTCCTAAGCCCCCTGGAGACGTCCTTGTTTCTCAGGCTGTAGATGAGCGGGTTCAGCATGGGCGTGAGGATGGCGTAGAAGGCTGACACCATCTTGTCTTGCTCCGGGGTGTGCATGGAGGCTGGTCTCATGTACATGAACATGACAGCCCCATAGTAGAGCCCAACCACTAACAGGTGTGAGGAGCAGGTGGCAAAGGCTTTGTGGCGACTCTCCCCAGAGCCCATGTGGATGACAGCTCGAAGGACACAGGAGTAGGAAGTGATGATGACTGCGACAGGGAAGATGAGCATCACCACGCAGCAGACGAACAACAGCATTTCAAACGTAGATGTATCTGTGCAGGAGAGAGGTAGCAGGGCTGCCACATCACAGGAAAAGTGATGGATTTCCAGAGAGTGGCAGTAGGAGAATGACAGGGCAGCTGAGAGCACGATGATGCCATCCAGAGAGACCAACATCCAGCAAACAGCAGTCAGGAGCACACGGAGCTTCTGGCTCATGAGGACTGGGTACCTCAGAGGCTGGCATATGGCAGCATAGCGGTCATAGAACATCGCAGCCAGCAGGAAACACTCAGCTCCAAGCAGGGACATGTAGAAGAAGATCTGGGCCCCACAGCCTGCCAGAGAGATGCACTTCCTGCCAGACAGGAAGTTGGCAGCCATCTTGGGCACAGTGGTGCAGATGAGCATGAGGTCCATGAGGGAGAGCTGGCTGAGGAGGAAGTACATGGGCATGTGCAGCTGGGCATCCAGGTAGATGAGCAGAACCATGGCCATGTTCCCCAGGCAGGCCACTGTGAAAATGGCCAGGACCAGTGTGAAGAGGAAGGTGTGAGTGGGGCTATGATCGAAGATGCCCAGAAGGATGAAGTCAGAGTGGAAAGTCTGGGGAAAGTTTCCCCGTGCCATCCTAGATAAGCTGCCTTGTCTGATACTTACAGAGAAGGTATCAGCATGTTTATCAATTCAACTTTCAAAGGCATAGGCATAAGTGCAGCAAGGCCTCCACGGGGCAGGGTATGCAATGCACACATAAGTCCCTCTCGTGGACACTTAGTGGCCTCTTTCAGACACATATACTGTGTGATGTGGTCCAGGTTTTTCCACTGTTTTCTTTCATCCTTCACAAAGATAAACTTCTGTAACTCTTCCTTACTGTTCACATACAAGACTACTGGAACTTATAAGAGTATACTCATTTACTCACAGGTAGACTAAATAAAAAGTCTAGGAGAAAGGCATTATTTTTGTTTAAACTAAATTATTCCTACTCTAGGATGCACCTTGTTCTAATTTCTTTTTGGTTTGGTAATCTCCTCAATAACATAATCCCTGTCCTCCTGCTTTCTTCCTACCATCTAACCCCAGCCAAGTGAAAGCACATTGGGGCCTTACCAAATGGAAACACATGCTTACTTTAATTCAGAAAATAGACTAACAGTATATATATATATATATTTTTTTTTCTTTTAGACAGGGTCTTGCTGTGTAGTTCAGGCTGGCCTTGAGTTCACTATGCAGCCTAGGCTGACCTCAAATTCCCAGCGATTCTCCCACCTCTGCCTCCTGACTGCTGTGAAAATAGGAGTGTGCCACCACACCTGGCCAATACCCTATATTATAACTTTTCCAAATGGCTAACTTCTCCAAGTCCTCTCTCGTCTAATTTTATGAAAATATCTATTGAAATATTCATGAAAGGAAAAAGAGGGAATTAATTTTTCCTTTAAAATAATTTCATATCTCCTGATATCTTATTGTTTATTGGTATAATTTTTCCCATTCCACTCCCTCTCTTCAATACCCTTCCCCTCCTTATTTATGAAATTTGTTTCCATTTTAACCTTCTTTTCTCATTTTTTTCTCCCCCACCTCGTTACTCTTCCTTTTTGAACAATTACTTCCTATCTCACTTATATATCATATATCTTGGTCCTTATTTACACTTTAAGGAGAGGAGCTGAGTGTTTCCTTATTTGCTGCTTAGTGTGTTTGTGTTTTTAAGGAATTGGTTTTTTTATTTTTGCTGCAATGATACATACTGACTGACGTAAACCTCTGGAAAACAAAAGAGAGCTCATTCTGTGGTCTTTAAACCTTCACTTCGGTTTTGAGGAATAAGGGACACGCCTGACACTGAGTGAAGTAAGGAGTGCACAGATCATCCGTCCCACCCTGCTCAGGGGTTAGGACCCGGGATGCACTTGTGTGGGAGACAGAACACTTTAGTCAGGAGCCTGGAGAAACATACAGTATCAGGTCACGAGCATGGGCTTCAGTGTTCTGTCTAACCAAGGGGACATGGAAAGGAGAATTAAAGCTATTAATAGAAAACATGGAGCGACATGATATGATTTTGCACGAATAAAACCTCCCAGATGTTGAATGTGTGATGGAGGTGATGGGTTACCACGGAATCATTTTGCATGGAGACCAGGGAGAAAATGTTCACATCCCTGGGGGTGGGATAACGCCCAAGTAACCACAATGGAAGGAGGGGAGGTTTGATTAAAAAAGAAATCACCCATCAGTCCTTTGTAAAACGTTGTCTATTACAGTCTCTAACTCTGATTTTAAAATGTTTATAAAATGTCATACTGTGGAGTGATTTTCCTAAATAATTTACCCCAGAGTAAAGCTCTGTTCAAAGCAAGATACTTTGAGATGCACGGGTGAGTTTTAGGCACTCATCTCGGAAAAGTTTGCCAGCGCAGCACTAGATGGAGTGCACGGTTTACACGTGTAAATTTTCATACGTCTGTTTAAAGGACAGGATCGAAGCTGCTTCGGTGTAGCTGTTTTTATAAAGTCATTCTGAGGTGATTTTCTACCAAGCAGAAGATACTTATATTTGTCATAAAGGTTAAATAATCATTGAAATAGAGTAAAATAGTCATTAAGGAGGTTTTGTCTCCTTTTCTCTACCACTCTGTTGCAGACAGAACACAGGATCTGGGGTGGGGATAACGGCATGCTCAGCGTGTTGTCAGAACTGCGCACGATACAGTGAATCTGTGAGACACACGCCAGAGTTTAGTAATCAGGCTGAGGAACATTCTCCCCTGTGTAATCCTATGTCCCCCACTCCTTTTCCCATATATGCTATCTCTCATTTGTCCTCGACAGAGTCAGATTGTAGACGAGGGGAGACCACACTTGCCGCGCTCACAGGTGAGGGTCAAGGAGCAGATCCCACGGAAACCCCAGGCTCTTCCCTCCCTGGGACCCGGCGCTCCGCTCGGACTCGGCTTCCTGCAGCGTTGCCCTCCGTCTCCTAGGAAGGAGTTTCTAGAGCGCGAATCTCGCTGAGACTCAGAGCCCTGCCCCTCGCAGGGTCCCGGTCACTGATCTCCGCCTGCACAGCGGGCTCCGCCCCTTGACGGATGACCGCGCCACGCCCTCCTCAGAAGCTCCCGGGGCTCCCCTGACTGCAGCGTCGCTGTTCATGCTCATGCTTTACACCTGACAGCTGCCAAAGGGGGCTGCCTGCATGGTTTAAAGAAGTAGTGTTAATGCTGAAACCCAGTGTTCACAAATTAAAAAGAAGAGGTTAAGATTACAAAGGAATGCTTAACTGCACAGGGAGCTATACCCATCTGCCTGCCTTCTCAACGGTGTTAACATTTTACCTCTTCCCAGGAGACTTACCAAATATTTAGGCTGAAACAAACATGAATTAAGCTGAACTCCCAGAACTCAAACTGTGTGTGAGCACGACTCTGACAGTTCAAATGGGCCCATAGCCTTTATGCAGCCTTCTTGAGCCCATCTCTGTAATATGTGTTTTGCATTTCTCAATAAATTCAGCATGCTAGCTTCCAAACAACTCTATGGCCAGGTCTCTTCACCTTAAAAGCTTTCATGTTCCTAAAATAACAGCATTTCAGAAATCCCAAAACTAGCTCCATTTTTTTCTTAATATTCTCCAGCTTCCCTTCTTTGAAACCCACAGTTTAACCTGATTGTCTCACCTTCCTCACAGAACTGCAAGTGATCGGCTTCCTTTCTCAACTCTCAGTTGCCACCGCCTCCCATTAAAGATCAGAGCTCTGCCCTCTTTCCCACCTCTGGGGCCTTTCAGGAACAGCGCGCTTCACTTTCCCCTCCTCCTCCCTCTCCCTCCTCCTGTCCCCAGACCCCACCACAGGGACTGTCCTGTTGACCACGGCTGGAGAGGTTTTGGTCTTGTGCATCTGGACTTCAAGGAAGCATGTGCTAAAACACACACGCATTTTATTTAGCTTCTTATTTTTCCCTATTCCAATTATTCCATTCTTTTGAGTAATTGAGTAAGAATGGCAAAGATCAAGAAATCAACCAATAACAAATGCTGGAGGGGCTGTGGGGAAAAAGAACTCTACGCCATTTTTGGTGGGCGTGTCGGCTGGTGCCACAACTCTGGAAATCGGTGTGGCGGTTCCTCAAAAAGCTAGAATTAGAGGTTACATTTGACCTATCTATCCCACATCTGGGCATCTTCCCAGAAGAATTGAAAGCATCCTACCACAATGATGTATGTGCACCCATGTGTATAGCAGCACGATTTGTAGTAGACAAATCTTGAAAATAACCCAAATGCCCTTCAAATGAGGAATGGATAAAAAAGGTGTGGTATTTTTATAAAATAGAGTATGGCTTAGCTGCAAAGAAAGATTGCATTGAGGCTTTTATAGGTAAATGGAAGTGACTTGAAACCATACTCAAAAGTGAAATAAATCAAACTCACATGTGTAAATACCATATTGTCTCCGTAGTATAAGAAACTGAAAGAGCAAATAAAACTCAAAATCTACAATAAATATTGTGTAAGGTTAAGAAACTGCTCAAATGGGAAAAGTTACTGGGTTAAGGGGAAAGGAGGAAAGAAGGAAAGGAAAATGAAAAATACATAAATTTGTATATATATACATAAGATAGTTAAGATGACTATACTACTAATTCTATTACTTCTTGGAAAAGAATAGTTAATACTCACATGATCAGATCAATTTTCAATGTCTGTATCTGGTAACCTAAGCAACCCTTCTGAAGATAACAGTGTGCAATATTACAACCATTGTTAAATTCCTATTATTTTGTTTTGAAAACCTATATTGTTATTGTTTTGGGTTTGTTGTTGTTGTTTGGTTGTCTCTTTTGCTTTTTGTTTTTCTTTTTAAATTTAAATTTAAAATTAAAAAATTTAAATATAACACACTTTTGAAACAAAATAAAAATCTGTTTAAACTATATGAAAAAATGTTCAATATCAGTAATAACCAAGAAAAAGTGAATCAAAAGCACAAAGAGGAATTATTTTTAAATAGAATGGCTATTTTTAAAAGGAAGAAAAATAAAAACTACAGAAGATGTGGAGAAAAGGGAGCTCTACCCCTAATGATAGGAATGAAAGTTATTACAGCTACCACTGAAAACAATTTGAAGGTTCCCACAAACAAAAGTAGAAATACTATATGGTTGAGGAGAGGCATGACTGGGTATAATTCCAAAGGAAATTAAACTAGTACACTGAACGAGTATCTGCACTCCCATGTTTTGAGCAGCAAACTCAGTACCAAGATATGGAGTCAAATAAAGGGTCCAGCAGATGTCTGAATAAACAAAACACACATACATAGATAGAAACAGATAGATAGATACGTAGATAGATAGATAGATAGATATTGTCTAGTTACTTTTTTTTACTGCTGACACAAAATACCCAACACACAAAATTAAAGAGGGAAAGATTTGTTTATTTCACAATTTGTGGCAATTTCAGTCCATAATTAGCTGACTCCAAGGTGGGGTGGCATTTCACAGGGGCAACAGTTTAAGACAGCAGAAGACAGCAAAAGCAACAAGAGGAAAAGGGAAGGAGTGAGGAGAGTAAGCTCCTTCCTTGTCCCATCCCTTACACTGTACACAGGCTGCCTGACCTGTGGGTGTAGCGCTTGCACCCATAATCCCAGCATTAGACCATGAAACCACCACAAAATCTAGAAACTGGATGAATTCATGAGGCTTTGGAGTGACTTGTAGACACAAACTGTAACAGGTATATAGATGATATAGATGCAGATATAGATATAGATATTGACATAAATGCTGTCCATTAAAATGGAAGAAAATTCTGTCCTTTGTGACAACATGGATGAAACTGGAAGACATTGTATTAAAGGAGACCATTAGACAAATGCTGTATGATCTCACTCCTGTGTAATCCAACATTTGGTCTTACTGAAGTATAAAACTCATAAGTAAATGTATGCAACTTGAGACCATACTATTTGGTGTGATCAGCTAACACAAGCTTCAATATTACAGGGTTTCCCTTATATAAAAAAAATATATATATACACATATATGTATGAGAGCTAAATAGGAAATAGAGCATTTTTTAAAATAGAAGAGAGAGCAAGAGATAGATGGAGGCAGGAGAGGAGGAGGAAAAGAAGTGGGGAAAAATTGAAAGGGAAAAATAATGAAAACAGAACTTTTATAAATTGGAACGGATCTAAGAGTTACAGAGTGCAGAGATACAAGAAAGATGTAGGAGAGGAAAGAATTAGAATTAGAAAGAAAAAGGAATTTGGATGTGTTACATGCACATGCCAACACTCATGATAATTGTCATCATGATGTACTACAAATAGTTCTAATGAAATAAAATAAGCAAAAAGAAATAGAAAATAGAATTTTGGTTTCTAGGACTTGAGGCACAGGCAGAGATGAGAATGGGAGATGTTGGTCAAAGGTTACACAATTTTAGTTACAGTATGAATAAAACAACAGTTGTATTACACATTGTGGTAGAGTTAATGAAAATATATTGCATTCTCAAAAATGTGAACAGACTAGGTTTTGAGTATGCTCACTACAGAATTGACAGTTGATTGAGAAAAATATATTAATGACCTTAAAATCATCATTCTATAAGTGCACATATTTCAAAATATCATGTTGCACACAATAAATGCAATTTTATGTGTCAATATAAAAATAAAATAAAAATTTACTACTAAAGGGTTAAACAATTATTTTCATGTCTGTGATTATTCATCAGTATGATTGACTTACATTGTTAAAATGACTTCAGTAAGTTCATAACAATGTTTTGATAGTTTCTATGGAAAGTAACTTACCTTTTCTTAATGAATTGGTAGCTACCCAAATCAATTTTTCCTCCACTCCATTTTCAACCCACACAAGTTTCTTTTTTAAGAGAAACTTGCTTTTTCTATTCCATGAGATATTTCTGTTTGCTTTTAAAGAATAAATTTCACATTATCACATTTCATTTGCACTTTGCAAACCTTTGGGTATCACTCTACTGAGAAAGTAAGGCAAATGGTAAAGACTGCATAGCTCCTGTCCCTCCCCTCTGAGTTGGCTGAGTCTCTACTGAAGTTTACTGTTCCTGTCAGGGATCTTCAGGACAAAGTCCCTGGAAAACGGGCAGCTACTTTCTCCACCACCTCATGTACACATCTTACACAGTACATGCCTTGTCTACCTAGATAGGGGTGAATATGCCCACCTGTCTATCTACCCGCCTGTCAACCACATCATCCATAATACTCTGTTTTCTTACTTTCGATGTACTTCATCAGTCAACACAACTTCCATGCACAGAGTGTTTAAATGTCTGTGAAATTATTAGTCTTACAGCAACATGACAATTTTCTAGGATGTTGCAAAAATTTTCCATAATGATCATTCTTATACTTTGATAAATGTATTCTGTATAATTAATATCTTACAAGCATTTTTAAATCATGCATGGATCAAGTCATAACAGTAGCTTAAAAGCGCCCAGAACCTGCCTGGTTCTCTAGAAGTAAGAACCAAAACCAAATGTAGCTGTGGGCTGAGGTAGGGACCATGGAGAGAGCAAGACATGTACAATACAGAGTCAGAGACTTAGGAATACCCAAAGATTTCCAACAGCTTTGATGACAGCAAAGTGGTCATAATTATTTCCATAAATAACATTTTAAAAATAATTTTTATTATTTCTAGTAGCTTTAGAAGGACAAAAATGTGTGCCATCTAGTCCATGTTCAAGACAGATATATATTTCATGTATGATCTAAATACAACCAAATGATGCAGGAAGATGTTAAATTATTGGTAATATTGGGTTCAGAATAGCAGTGAGTTCACACGACAGGTTGTGAAATATTTCCCTGCATAATGGATATCCTGCCACATGGTGGGTGTAATGCTTTGTGCCTAGATGTCCCCAAAAGCCTCATGCAGTCTTGGGGATGGGCTTCTAGTGTTTGTGATTGATTCATGGTCCAATGCTAAGAATATGGGTGTGAGTGCTACACCCACCCTGAGTCAGGTAGTCTGCATAAAATATAAAGGAGGGAAACCCTGTCGGTCTCACTCCTCCATTTGTGCTCTACTTTTTGCTGCCTTCTGCCACCATGAATGGTTGCCCCTCTGCCATGCCACCTTGCTTTGGAACCAGCTGAATATAAACGGAAACATCCACCAACTGTGAGCTAAATAAAACTTTCTGCCTTCTTTTTGGGCATCAGGTATTTTGTGTCAGCAATGATAGAAAATCAGCAACACAGAAATTTGGTTCCTGGCGTGGGGTCATTGCTGTGTCTGTACCTGACTATGTGGTACAAGAACCTTTAAGAATGACTTGTGGGAAGAGTATAGAAAGGTTCAGAGAAGTCACCTGAATGAGTATAGCTAGAATGCCTTAGGCTATTCTGTATGGGAGATTCTGGTCAGACTTCAAAAGATGAGAAAACAGTAAAGACCAGGTCAGGAGGTTTCTCTTGCGATGAAGGACTACATTGGCCACTGGAGTCCAGCTGATGTATGTTTTTGTTTGGTTAAAAAAAATTGTCTGCATTTTACTCATGTCTAGAGATTTTGCCTGAGACTAAGGTTAAGGGCAGTGGACTAACTAAACTGGCAGAAGAAAATTTCAAGTTAGTGAAAGTGAATCAAAAGCAGACAGCCCAGCAGAATGATTTAAAATGTGAGTTTGCCCAGAAAGTAAGCCCCAGTAAAACTGTTGACTGCAAAGATAGATCTGAAGAGATCTCTTTGGCTGAGAAGGAACAGGAGAATAGAAAATATGTCCTGCAGGCATCACAAGAAGCAGCAAGTCTGTACTTTTTGCAACCTCAAAACTGCAAAACTGAAGACTGCTTTGAGGAAAAAGCCACAGAACACCATGTAACAGAATGGCAGGAGCTACACTATTCTCCAGAATGGCAGTGGCAGCTGTGCCAGTTTCCAGATGATGGCAGCACAGAGTATTTGTTCCTCAGAATCAAGTTCAGAGTGCTCAGCAATCCAGGCTCTCAACCTCTATACCCAAGAAAGAAGAAAGCCTGGCTACTGCTCCAGCTAGCACCAGACCTTGGCATCATTCATATGGTGCTGGGATTAGGTGCATGCACAGTGCAAGTGTTCTGAGGTTAAAAAGGCTTCCACCAAGATTTCAGGAGAAGACCTAGGAAGACAGGGGGTATGCTCCTGAGGGAGCAATATGTGTAACTGTGAGGGTGAAACAAAAGGTACAGTGAAGGATCCCAGAAATTTGGAGAAGCTAGGAATGTGGTTCACTTGAGGAAATCTGCAAGGAGGGAGCAAAGTGGGCCTAAGAGAGAAGCCCTGGGAGCTACAACCACCAGAAGTGCCATGGTGGTGGAACAACATAACCCCTTTGGAGCTCTTAATTGTCACAGATTGTTTCAGATGTACCACATGGAACTATAGGACTCAATGTTTGCCTTGCTGGATGTTGGGCTTTCTTTGGTACAATTTCTTTGCATCCCCCTGTTTATACCCTTTGGCATAGCAAAGTTTATCTTGTGTCATTGAATGTTGGAAGTATTTTACTTCTCATTTGTAAAGGGACAGCTAAGTGTTTGGCTTTCATCTTGAAGGAGACTTGAGACTTGGACTTTACAACAATGCTGAAACTGTTAGGACTTCAGCAACTCTTAGAGATGGACTAAAATGTCTTTTGCATAAAGGGATGAGCATGAGACATTGGCAGGCCAAGGTTGTAATGTTATGGTTTGTTTCTGGATGTCCCACCAAGGCCTCATGCAGTCATGGAGGTGGGCTCCTGGAGTTTGTAATTGATTCGTGGTCCAATGCTAGGACTATGGGAGAGAGTGATACAACCACCCTGGGGCAGGCATCCTGTGCACAATATAAAAGAGGGAGAGAAGCTTGATCTCTCACTCCTCCTTTTTTGCTCTTGTTGCTTTTGCTGTCTTCTGCCACCATGAATGTTTGCCCCTCTGACATACCAGCCTGCCTTGTAGCCAGCTGATTATGAACTGAAACATCCACCAGCTGTGAACTAAGTAAATCTCTCATCCCTTCACCTTGGACATCAGGTATTTTGTCTCAGCAATAAGAGAAAAGCAACCAACACAGTGAGAACTGATCAGAATGGATAAAAGGACAGAAGCCTCTCTTCACTTTGCAGTGGCTGATAAAGACTTAAGTAGTGTCCCAATGAACTTTGTTTACCAGTAATTGGAAAGTAACCTTTTGTCACTGGGATGAAACACAGAACACTTGAAACCTAAATGAGGACAGTATGATTCTGCTGCATAGACAGAACCCAGGATTGACTGTCTGCAAGTCAGGAACTGAACATAATGGAAGAGCCTGCCATGAAGAAAAACTGAGGGCATCTCGACAGCAAAAAGGAAGAGAGAAAAAGGGGTACCCAGGTAGGGAGGGTCACCCTTTCAGGTCACAATACCAATAGAGTTTCTCTGATGAGCTGTCACCTGTTAGCAGAACCTTCACCTCTGGATTCAGCAAACATCCACCAAAAGCCCAAACTCTGAACACATGGGGAACATTTGGATCCAAACTATACCATTTCAGCTCTGGCCCTCAAAAGACTTATATGTCTTTCTTTATGCAAAATGCATTTAGTCCCTGACTTAGTTACCTTTTTCTCATTGCTGGGACAAAATATGTGACCTCCAAAATTAGGGGAGGTTTATTTAGCTTACAGTTTTTGGAGATTTCAGTTCATCCTCAGCTGGTTACAAGGCAGAGTGCTCTGGCTAAGGGCAACCATCATGGTGGCCACAAGTGACAAGAGCATAAAGGACAAAAAGGCAACGCACTTCTCCTACCCTCCCTTATATTGCATGCTGGCTACTCACCCTTGGGTGGGTGTATCACTCACACCACCAATCCCAGTGCTAGACAGTGAACCAATCACAAACAATAGATTCTGCTGCCTCCATGACTGCATGAGGCTTTGGGGGGGCATCTAGACACAAACCATAACATTCCACCCCTGCCCCAACCAAAGACTCATGCACATCCTTTATGCAAAAGTCATTTAGTCCATCTGCAAGAGTTTCCAAAGTTTTAACAATTTCAGCAGTGCTGAAAAGCCCAAGTGCCAAGTCGCCTCCAAAATCTAAGGCAAACTGTTAGCTGTAACCTCCTGTACAAATGCAAAGTTAAACACTTCTAACATTTAATGGCACATGATAAATATTATCATTCCAAAGGTACAAACAGGGGGATAAAAAGAAATGACACAAAAGGAAATCCAAACCGCAGCAGGGAAACATTAATTCCTGGAGTTCCATGTTCACCATCTGAAGCAAACTGGTGAGCTCCAAAGGGCTTGAGTGACTCTATCCCCACGGCACTTGTGGAGACTGCTCAGTCCACACCAAGAGGCTGGGCCCAATGGAAGATGGGCATCTTATGTGTCAGTGGTCATTCCACTTAATTCTGCTCAGTATCTCTCCTCAACTGTTACAGAAGAACAATATAGAACATCATGGCATAAACATCTCGGTTGCCCTGATCCTGGGAACTGTTATAGTAGATCCATTTAACCAAAGGAGATTTATGGGAATCACAAATTTGCACCATGGGTTTCCTCAAGTCCCTGCAATGCTATTCCAGGAAGGCTACCACCTGTCCACGTCAGCACACGCCTGTGCATCTCTACGTCAACACAGGGTCTGCCAATTGGGGATCATTCTGTTCCAAAATGCTGAATAATTCTGTCAAATCATCCAGACATTCCTACCATACAGCTTTTAAATTTCATGGAGCAACATGATTCTTAAATAAGAACAGTTAACAAATACAATAGTTACATACCCATCTGTTTTCTCAGTTACATCATTAGTTGAAGAATAAGTTACACAAATGCACACTAATTTTATCACATCTTCTCAGTCTCTTCACTGCTTCAGAGCAACCTTTCCAACCTTGTGCAAACATTCTTTCGACAGTCTTTCCTGTCCAATGGGATGTAGCCACATGTGGCATTTGGAATTGCATCTGGCAGTGAAGTTCGTGTGTCAGTTTACTATAGCATCTTAGTGTGGGGCCTGTAGCACTCTGGTAGTGACACAGCTGAAGAGACTGGACACAGCCTTACCCTGTCCCTTCTGTTTGAAGATTCATGTAGACACTGGTTCACTAACACACTGATTCGAATGGTGTTCCTCTTGAGGAAACTAGACATTTCTCCTCTGCTGATGAGGTGCATGTAACATAAGGGCCCCAGACAGAGTGGAGATCTCAACTTGTGTCCCCTCACTAAACAGCTCCATGGACTTGTCAACGAAAAACTTTCAGAATAAGTTGCTGTGAGCCATAGGCAGATTTATTAGGCAACAATCAAATAATTACACACTCAGAAATCAGATCATCACTGTTCCATAATATATTCCTACCACCATGAGGTGGGAGGAGCAGGTGGCAAAAGCTTTGCTACGACTCTCCCCAGATCCCATGCTGAGGCTGAGATGATGAGGGGATTCAGCACAGGTGTGATGATGGTGTAGAAGTGTTAATATTTAACACTATTATGAACTACAAATCTCTAAACTTTTAGCCTAGAATTTTACATTTGTTTCTCTTGTATGTGTTTGCTGGTTGCATTGATGACTTTTCACTGTGTGCATGTGATGTGTGGATCGTATATTCTTTGGCTGTGTCCCTTCTGCTCCCTCCAAAACAGTAGCCAAATTCCAGCAGCAGAAAGAGATTTCCAGTGACTCCTCCCATCAAACTCAGGAACTGATGCAACTCCACTGCCTGAGCTCTTATCCTCCTTTGCCCACACAGGGGTTTACTTGTCACCATCTATCCTCCTCCTCACCGTGCCCATGGGAAGGGGTTTTCTTTGCTTGCATGGCTGCTGTTCTTCCCCCCAGGACCCAACACACAGATGAAATCCAGTGAGTGCTGCTGAACAAGTTGGGCTCAAGGTTTCCTGATTATCTTTATTAGTGTTTATTCTCCATTCTCCACAGGAAACACCATGTGCAATAGTCTCTTGTTGAATCCATAACCAAGTGCTACAGACAGCCTTATCATAAAGGAAATGAGTTGTCTTGATTTTAGTGATGAGAAGTCTGAAACCAACTTGTCATCAGGGTTGCTACTTCTGACCTCTGTACAGAGAAGCACGTCCTGTGTCCTACAGCTTCCTGTCATGTCTGGCTCTTGAGGCTTTTCTCAGTTTAAATGCTTCATTCCATCCCCTGTCTCCTTACCCCAGGGCACTCTGTCTGTCAGTGTTCCCCACTTCTAGAGCCATCTTCCTATGAGGCTTCATAGGTCATCTTCCTATGAGATCATTTTAGAGAAGGAGTCAGCCTCACTCTAGTACACACTTACACAATTAATTACACTTTTATGACTCTATTTCCAAATAAATCCACATGCTGAGGTTCTCAGGAGGTTATGATTTCAGCACATCTTTTTGGGGGAAGATAACAATGCAGAGGTTTATAGTGGGTTATTGAGAATAGGGTCCATGTTCTAGATTTACATAATTTCAGACTTTTTCTGAATTGAACCATTTATTCTGTAGAACATTGAATGTAAATTAAAACCAAATACTCTAATCTGTAAAGTAATGACCAAACAGAGATCTTGTCAACATCAGTGATAAAATTTACTTTTATCCTGTGACAAGGGCACAAATCTTCTGTTATTGTGCCAGTCAAATGTTAATTGAAGATACTTAATCATTTACCTGTTGTATAGAGGATATTATAGTTACTCTTTGCTTATGGGATATAATCCTTTTGTAAAAACTCTACAAACAATAATATTTCATATTGTCATTTAATTTTCCAGCTGAGAAAATGGATGCTCAGAGGAAATATTTACAACAAATTCCTAAGTAAGAAACTCTATAATTTTCTATGTGAGAAAATTTTGAATAGAACAGGTTCATTCTGAGTTTATGTCATTAAGCTTTGAGTCTCTTAATTACTCTGTTGATCAATGACCTACAGAAATTTCTCAGTTTAAATCAGAAGCTCTGTAACTAACCTGCCGACTTCACCATTTTATAGAAGAGTAGGAACATTTTAGTGGAGCTTATGGGTTGTGGTTACGTTGTGATCATCTTCTGAAAATGCAATCTACTGCAGGAATGTATATTATAATATTCATTGAATAATGGAGACGATTTCACAGTTTTTTCTTTGATCTCAATAATCCCTGATATGACACCTGGAATATGTATATATGGTGCCACAGATTAAATAACACTTGTGCATTTCACTGAAAATATGTGAAACTCGTATTTAGCTGATATAAAATTGAGATTTTTTTCTATTATACTTTGAAGTTTTGGGGTTTATCAAACAATTCATAGCCATAAATGTTTCATGCATGTTTTTGTTCATATGTGTATACTGTTTATATATTTAGAGCTATATATTGCATATAGAAACATTTAATATATTTGAAATGACTATATATTTATTACGTTTATATCACTGAAGTGTCTAATACTTATAAAACATATTTTGTTTAAAATGTATTTAATAATTTATAAACTGAGACCATATATATATATATATATATATATATATATATAATTACATGTATATACCATTGGTAACACTATGTGCATATTAAAGAAATTATACATACAGTACGTCCCCAACTTACAAACCTTCTGGTTGTGAACTTTCACAGACACTAATGAACCTCATATTGTGAACATTCATAGATGGGAATAAATAACAGAACTAGCTCATGAGTCTGCCAGACATTGTCACAGTTGCGTTGCTGTGTGAGTATGTATGGTGCCATAGTTTGCAGTAGTGCAGAGCTCAATCAGAACCCAGGATGTCCACATGCAAGAGGAAAAGCGGTGGTGATAAAGAGGGGACTGCTAGGAAGTGCAAAGCAATACACGTTGTGCATTTGTGTCAGAGGTGTGTAAGTCTGCTTCGTGGGACTTGCAGTGTTCTTTTGGAACAGAACTCATTCCTAAGTCAAAGTCTTACTGTATGTACATAACCACTGACACAGGTCACTTCATGAAAACACTGATTGTTATCTACATGTCACTCAGTTATAATTGATATAAAAAGACTAAAGAATATGTATGACATTGTCTCTGACACATTGTCAATTCCTAGGTTCCAGAATTAGATTCTGGTATGATGAGTAAAATCATTGCATAGATACAAATTGCCTATTTGTATCTCTTCTTACTATATGTTAATTGATTTAATAAAGTGAAATGACAGTCTAATGTAAAATCTTACTCTAGAATACTAACTACAAGGACTGACAGTCCATAGGAAATGAAATTCTGTAACACTTGAAGCTAAGGAAGTACATGTGGATTTTACTCATATTTTTCAAATGCTGCTTTATTTCAAAGGAAATTTAGTAAATATCTTCACGTATCACAGGGAAGCAAAAAGTTCCACCCCAAGGCTTTGTTTTGATCAGTGATGATTTATATTCACTTGTTATCTCCTTTGCAGCACGAGTACATCACCACGTGATGGAGAAGCATGAGGAGTCAGAGGTCTTGGAATGGGTGTTGGCCGGGCTCATGCAGATGGGTTTTACAGAGGGAGCGGGCAGGCTCTAGGAGGTTGGCAGGGGGAGCTTGAGGCAGCCCAGCCTGCATCCACCCATACAGTGGTAGGAGGCGGCCACAGAGTGCGCACAGGACCTGGCCGCTGGGAGGAAACTCTGCGGCAGCCCACTGTGAGGAACAGGAAGTGCTGCGCTCCACATCCGGTGACAGA
>RJWT010006798.1:0-28673 GCA_004365215.1 Cuniculus paca | reverse complement strand
TAATCATGTGGAATGCACTCATTGCTTTGTCTATAACAGATACCTTTTCCAGCTATATTTTCAGGGCTATATTACAGCATGAAAACAAATAATCTGGTTTAAGAGTGGGCATAGGGCTTCAATAATGCTTCTCATGAGAAGATACACAAGTGGTCAATTGGCATACAAAAAAATATGCACCACCACAAATCATCAGGGAAGCAAATTAAAACCACAATGAGATATTACTGCAAACTCGTTAGAATAGCTGTTTCAAAGAAGAAAAAAGATAAGTGTTGATGAGGATGTGGAATAAAGGAAATTCTTGCACATTGTGATAGGAACGTGAATTTAAATTTATTCAAATTATGGAAAACATTATGGAAGCTCCTCAAAAAATACAAGAAAAAAAAGACTAATATATGATCCAGAAATCCATACTGGATACATATCTAAAGAAAATGAAATCAGTCTGTCAGAGAAATATTTTTGTTTTCATGGTCATTGTAGCATTATTCTCAATAGCTAAGATATGAAATCAACCTAACTGTAGACAAAAAATATGTGATATGTAAACCTCAAAGAATGCCAGTCAGCATTTAAAAAGAGAAAATTACTATCACTTGCAATGTTAATGAACCCAGGGGACATGTTCAGGAAAATAAACCAAGCACAGAAAGATAAATAATGCATGATTTTACTTATATGTGGAATCTTAAAACATCAAAATCATGGGAGCAGAGAGTGTAATAGTAGTTACTAGGGGTTGGGAAGGGTGGAAACTGGGAAGATGTTGATAAAAAGACACAAAATTTCACCTGGCAAGAGTAAGTTCAAGAAATCTATTGGACAATATGTGATTATGATATATATGGGAAATAAATGTAACTTCCAACCTGCTAGATGTCAGCTATATCGAGTTTGTGTTCTCCAAAACCGAAGAGTGCATTCTAAGGAACAACAAAGGTTACGAATAGGAAATATTTATCGAGGGAGAAAGTTCCTGAGAGACAGGAAGGGACCTGAAAACGGGTTACCATAGACCCCACTTTACAGTGGAAGTTTTCTAGAGCAAAGCCACAAGGTGGGGACAAAATCATGAGGTGGTTACAATGTGGGACGAAACCATGATCAACCAATAAAATTACAAATTTAGTCACTTAAGTAATATTGATCCAGTGAAGAAGGAAGTGACATAGCAAGTACACATGGAAAGAACAAGGACCTTTATAGGAAGAAATGAATCAGGGAGTCTTGGTCACTCACTGGAGTAACTGAGGTAAATTTATTATTTATCTCTCAGTGAGGTATGTAGACCTGGTCATTTTATCTTTATCTTAAGGACTGGCTTCCAACAGATGTTCCTTGGGTCACAGTTGTAATGTGTTTTCCTCCTATGTATTGACTCACCTGAGGGCCTTGCCCTGCTTGACTACCTATAATATTTTTACCTAGCATAACCATCTATGATAACTATAGAGAACTATAAGTTGCTAAGATAGCAAATTTAATGTGAATTCATGACAAGAAAAAGTAGGTGAAGTAACACACATACGAATTAGCTCAATTTAGCCACTTCACAATGTATATATATTTAAAAACATCTTGTTACACACCCTACATATATACAAGCTTTTAATTTGTCCAGTAGAAAAATAAACAAAACTCAAAACTGACACAGAAGTTTAAATGATAAAGTAGGAAAAATTAAGTATGATTAGTATGTTAAGAGATATAACACATATATAAAAAGTAACCCTATGAGAAAGAAGATGGATAATGTAATCAGAGAGATGAAAACTCTAAGAAAGAATCTATGAAAGACAATCCATGAAATCAACATCGTAATGGAAATAAAGAATACTGTGTGATGGCTAAGTCCTAATATTCTTTTGACAGAATGCAATCTTTTTCTTTTAAATTCATTCTGAGAAAATGATATAAATGCTAATGTGCTTTATTTCAGTGAAGGAGCCTGAACCAAAGACTAGAGAAAAGAACAGAAAAAGGAAACCAGAAAGCATGAAACACAAAGAATTTCTCACCTTACCTTTAAGTAAAATAACTCTTAAATAATGTGAATTGCTTAATCTATTATAATAGATACACTTCAGTAACTTACTAACTTTGGCCAGATCTCAGCAATTCCTTTCATTGTATGTATAATTTTGATGTGTTGTTCTGATTCTTTGAGCTTCATTTCACAAAAACTAGAGTAGTGTTTGCTACCCCAGTGCTTATTATAAATATAATTTAAAGGGCATCCTAAGCTAACCATTTTTTCCAATCCATTACGATCTGCATTATACACAAGAAAACAGAAAATCTTCATTTTGTCACCCCTGGGCTTATAATTAGCAGAGGTGCATAATCCACAAAACTTATTTGATTCAAATGAGAAAAAAAAAACCCTTTTATTTCAAATATTTTTCTTGGCACATGTTTACTTTCAGGCAACTTCTTGACATAGATGGTTTGTGGACTAAAGAAATAGAAAACAAGTATAATTTTGTACACACTTATTTTGTCTGGACATGATTGGAAGAAAAGTAAAGGAGAGCTGATGATGCTGTGTGTCATAATGCAAAGCACTACCTTGACTTCGAGAGAAGGAATCACGGCATGTTATGCTATATGTAGGATAAAGGTGTTTCCTTCTCTCCATTTAGACCATAAGTTCTATTATACGTCCTATGAAAAATATTTGTTGTAGAGAGGTAAGTGTAAATATTCAGTCTTACAATTAGAAAAAACATAAGAAGAATGGAGAAAGCATATTGGGACCTCATGTGAAAACTAAAAGCTTTGAGCAGGATTCAAAGTCCATCCTGACCTTGTCTAATATACTTTGGAGACTCCTCTTGTAACACAGATTTGGGGGGAAATGTGTTACTGTAGGTTAGCATGGTCTAATGTTAGCTCTGGAGGAGGAAAGTCATAAAATCAGAACTAAGGTCAACCTTGTGGACTGCAGGTGCAGTTTTTAGGAAGATGAATTTTGAAATAGGAATTAAAGAAGGTTCTGGACACGGAAAGAAAGAAAGAAGGGATGTTCTGGACACGGAGTAAGAGTATGTATTGGGCTGCTTTCTGAAGGGTTTATGAAGGCTACTTTATCATTTATCCACCCATTCATACATCTGTCGTCTATGTATTTATTTACTTTTTTGGAGAGGTTGGGCATAATTTTATTTCTCATTCATTTTTATGTCATTTTTATTTTATGTCATTTTATAGGCATATGGTTATGCCCAACTACATAATATATGTTACAGAGGTAAGGACACAGGTTTGAAGGAGTTAAGAGATACAAGAATGTGTTGATTAGATAATGTTACTATAACAAAATATTTGAGAGAACTAACTCATAAGGAGGAAGGATTTGTTTTGGCTCATAGTTTCAGAAATTTCAGTCCATTATTGTTTGCCTTGTTGCTTTGGTCTTTGAAGAGGCAAAACATTGTGATGGGAGCATTTGGTAAGGCAAAGCTCACAATAAGTTGAGCAGGAAGCAGCGAAGAGTAGGAATGAGGGCCCATTATATCCTTCTAGGGAATGCCGACAATTATCTAACTTCTTTCCATTAGATCCTGCCTCCTAAATTGTTCACCATTTCCCAATAATACTACAAGCTAGGGACCAAGACTTTAAAACATGCATCTTTGGGAGACATTTAAAACACAAACTGTAACAAAGTTATATCATTATCCCTGCTACCATCTGAGTAGCAGCAGCTCCCCCTCAAGGAGAGTCACTGTTCAAGAGTTTTAAGCAATGGTTGGCAGCACAGTGAATATTTTCCAAGACACAGCCAACAGTGAGGGAGAGGAGAATGCAACCCAGAGAAGTAGCTACCAGGATGAGCAAGAAATGGTTTTCAGACAAATTCCTCTTTCCCAAAGTATGGAGAAAGACAAGCCTGAACTAAAACTTGGGTTACATATGGATTATGTCAGATAATATATATATCCTGTACATTGTAAGCATTAGATGTATGGGAGCTATTAAAATAATAATAATAAATCTAAATGAATCCCATCTGGAATTATTTATCTGTGGAGGAATCTGGAGAGAGAGTACAGCAGAAGGAGTCTCTGGAAATGAAATAATATTATTGAAAACATTAACAAATACTAAAATCATGGAGGCACTGAATACTAGAACCAGGAAATCTCTGAGTTACTGTAGTTTAACACTCCTAGTGTACAAATATGTGGTCATAGTCTGGAAGATAATCACCCAGCATTTATGGCAGCAGGGCTGGACATACTAACTTCCAATAAAATATATATTTTTTGTCATTTTCTAAGAAATCTATATCTAACATTCATAAAAATCCATATCTAACATTCATTACAAGTCTAAATAATGTCTATCATAAATTTATCTTAGGGAAGCTATTAGGTAAGCATTTATTTCCCTCCAAAAATAGAACAATATAGGAAGAAATAAACTGTTAAGAATTTAATAATAAATATTGACCCATGGCATACTGAAAGTTTTTCTCCACAAAACACTGCAAGAGTTGGTAATTTTGTGAGTGACATCTAAACCTAATTTTCTGCTGTCTACATTTGCATACAATAAAACTTTTGTTCAGATTGTACAAAAAATGCCTAAACCTTTTTCACCCTACAAAGTTGGTGCCCTTTGGGAGCCAGATCAACCAAAGGAGTAGAAACCAGTGTGCTAAATGCAAAGATGAGGAGGAAGCTCTAGCAAAACATACCCTGAGGTCAACTCCTTGAAGAGAAACTGGATTTGCAGTGGTAACCACAAGCCTTTGTCTCCATTTGGAATCTGTCAACTATGACTCCCTTTTGTTGGTGAACACTCATCCTGGAAATGGCAACTGTGCCTTTTACAAATTGGAAAGCACTTTCTTAGCGAAGAAGTGCTGGGCCTCAACTCTTAGAATTAGGATTGGCACCTGAGATTGTTTGGTTCTTAGATCTTCCTAGGAGATCATGATGTCATACCACCATTTTTAATTGCAGGTTAGGAAGGACGTGTGATGAAAACATAGCTACTGTGCCTGTGGTTAAATGGTACACTGAGTTTACCCTTTGGGTCTGCTTCACTAAAAACTCTTTTTATATGTAAGTACAGCTTTGCCTATTTCATTCATTAATTCAAATTGTGGTCAGTCTCTTAATGAAGAAGTGGTTGAAACTAACCTGTCTCTAACAGCTTGTTATCCCAAATTGTGTTTTCCTGAGAAATCATGTGTGTCAGAATATCTTGTCTTTTCTTCTCTGGAGCATCCCAGGAATCTTCCATAAGTGGGTCTTGTCTCCATTGACCTTTTAGGTTTTCCACTCTGGATCAAGTCTTTTTTAGTGGGAGATCTTTGCTTTAGGTGCTGCACAGCGAGTGTTCCAAGCAGTGTCATGGGTCTTATCTTTAGAATCTTCCATAGCTCAGATCCCAGCTCTGGGTGCAGAAGCTTATGATTAAAAATGAATCTAAAATGGCAGAAGAGGTTATGGGAGTGTAAGTGGTATAGCATGTGCTTAGCCTGTGCATAAACCTAGATCCAATTCTTGTCATCAGAAATTTTAAAAAATTAAAATAACATGTCATGAACATTAAGGTTGGAATATCAAAGGAAGACAAGAGAAGAAAGGAAGATAGAACTGCAGATATTTCTACTCTTTTTAATCCAATACCTAGAAAAGAGTACAATGTTAAATACACATGTAAATGCACAAACACATAAATATATAATGTTTATTTATACATTGATAAGCATCTCTGATAATTTAAAAATAGCTGGGCGTGGTGGCTCATGCCTGTAATCCCAGCACTCGGGAGGGTGAGACAGGCGGATCATTGTGAGTTCGAGACCAGCCTGGGCTACAAAGTGAGCTCAAGGCCAGTCTGAACGGCGTAGTGAGACCCTGTCTCAAAAACAGGGCTGGGGATCTAGCTCAGAGGTCTAAGTGCCTGCCCCGCTAAGCGCAAGGTCGTGAGTTCAATCCCCGGTGCCGCAAAAAATAAATAAATAAATAAAAATAAAACTTAAATAGCCCCAGTGCCAAAACTTTAACTCAAATGACATCAGGAGTGCTGAGGTCCTGCACAGAACAGAGTTCTAATTCAGCAGCGTACATGGCCTGTTACAATACCTGTAAGAGATCAGAGCAACTTGTGATTTGTAAGGCAAAGGCAGTAAGACATTCAGAGCTGCAGCACTTGTGCCAAAATCAGTACCTCCATGAGTTCTTGGACCTAGGTGCTTAAACATTGTACTCATCTTAGACAAAATGATGCCCTTGCCTTCCTACTTGCTATGCCATTGTCACTATGGAACCAAAAAGGGTTGTGCTTACTTTCCTCTCAGAGGTTAACTGTCTCATTCACACCCAAGATTTTCTGGTTTTCAGAGAAACTACTTAGAATTTTCAACGTAGCCTTTTATCTTACCTAGTCACAATGCAAAACCCTACACACTGGCTTATCAAAGGGCCAGGCACATCATGAGTATATCCTGTGTCTTCTGCTCCTTCAGATTTCCCTGCCAGTGGCTCTATATAAAGTCTGAATTTGGATTACATCAATTCTTTGATACTGTCCTTCACTTTATATCCTTGTTTCCCCAGGTGACCTCAGTGTAACTGAGTGTGGATGTTAATATTGTGTTATCAGCAAATGGATGGCCCAGAGACAGGGGGATTTTGGATGCAAGTGGTTTCTGTCCTTCAGAAGGAAGTGATTTCTGTTTCTCACATTGTCTGAGAATATAGCTACTGGTGACTAACAGCCCTTTCGAGGCAAAGGAAAATTGATGTATAATAGAGCATAACTTCATCCTTTGATGTGTGTCTCCCTCTTGAGAAAGTCCAGGGTTGCAACAGTGTACCTGGTTCTAGTACAAATTACTTAAATTTACAGATGAATCTACTGAGGCCAGCATGAGCTTCATTCTGCCAACCAAAGACATACAGTAAGCTATTGGCAGACACAGACTCAGAATTAGAACTCAGATTATTAAACTCTCAGTAGTCTCCTCCTCCCTTACTCTTACAATATCTTTTGTACATTTTAGACCTTATTTACTCTCAGTTTTTTACACTAGGGAGACAATACGATGTTTATACATGCAAGTCTTATTTATTTCATTTATGAGTATGGTCTCAAGTTGCATCCATTCACCTATAAAAGCCCCAAGTTTATCCTTCTTTATAGCTGAGTAGTACTCCATTATATAAAAATACTGCTAGGAAGGAAAGGACAACTTGGATGGGGGAAAAGGGAAAGAAAAGAAGAGAAAAGAGATGTATACACATACATATACATATGTATTTATATATATATATATATGTAGGCACACATAAGATAGACAATTGTATTACTAATCTCTGTTGGTTCATCAAAAATAATAGTTTGCGCTTTCACTGATCATTTTTTCATGCCTATATCTTGTAATCTGAGCTACTACTTTGAAGATAACAATATGCAATACATTAACCAGTGTTAATCTTCTATTATTTTATTTTGAAGAATCTGTGTCATCATTTTATTTTATTTTTTTTTCATTTTAAAATAAACTCTCAGTACAAATGTAGTGCTTAGTGTTACCCCTTTTCTAGATCTTGGCAATTAAAATATAACGCATAATTGTTTTGTGTACATCTACTATATCTTATAAATTAATATAAAGGTCAATCTACAATGAACATGAAAGTTTAGATAAGTCAGCATGAGAAAAAGTTACAAAATGTTTATAATTACAATTACACATGGAAGAATAGTGCTTCACCAAGAGAAATTAAAAATCATATAAGCGATATAACTTAAGTGAGCACTTGTGTTGCATCCACAGAATGTCCATGACTATTATGCACTAGAATTTATTGAATTCTTTGATTCACAACTACATTCAGTACATTGATATCAAGCAATAGCAAGAAATTCTTCAGTTGACATGTCTCATTGCTGCTCTGTGTCCTATAGGATGTAATCTACCCCCCAAAATTTCATGTATTGAATGCTTTGTCCCTAGGGTGTTGATACGAAGAGGTGGTGAAATCCCTAGCAGTATCTTCTTGAAAAGGAATAAGGTGATTCACCTGGGATTCTGAGTTAGTTCTTGCCAGAAAAAATTATTGTACTAGCCTGAGCCTGACCTTGACTCTCACTCTGGTTTCCTGCCTGCCCATGTCATCTCTCCCTCCTCGCCCCCACCTTCATACGACTGTGCTGCTGTCCTCTATGAAGTTCTCACAACCAGAAGCTTGCAGCCAGCCTTTGAACCTCCACAACTGCAAGCTAAGTAACCTACAAGAAGACCTACCATGTGCTATATCACAAAGCAAACCTCAAGAAACTTCAAAGGAATATAATCATGAAAGATTTTCTCTCTCAAATCGATATAATAATAGAGAAAAATAGCTGGGGATCTAGTTCAGTGGTCTAAGTGACTTCCCGGCAAGCGCAAGGTCGTGAGTTCAATCCCTGGTGCCGCAAAAAAAAAAAAAGAGAAAAATAAGATATTCAAAAATTTTCCAAATAAATAGGAAGGTAGGCAGCATACTTCTGTATTACCCATGGATCAAAGAAGAAATTAAAAGAGAATCAAAGAAATTTGAAAGGATTGAGAAATCTACACTGTATCAAAGTTACAAATTATAATAAACACACTTCTTATGAAAATAATACCTTATAAAAGAATAAAAACTTAAGGTCTAACTTCTACTAGAAATATCCAGAAATATCAAGAGCAAATTATCCAGTAGTAAGTAGGCATCAATGAAACAGTAAAAATATTTCCAAAAATTTACTCTGGAAAAGATTTATAGTTTGTCATTGAAAATACAAAATATTTGTGAGTTAAATAGAGAAAATTTAAATCATACTAAAAAGATATATTCTTTTCACTGTATTAGATTTTCAAATGTACTTAAAAAGGCAAATTTTCCAGTCGACATACAGTGGATTCTTTTGGCCAATTGATCTCAGCTGAAGGTTTTTTTAAAAAAAGTTTTCATAGAGTTTGACAAGCTGATTCTAAATTTATATAGTGACCCAAAGGGCTTAAAGTACTTTTTTTTTTTTTGGTTTGAAAAAAAAAATTAAGTAGAACTTAAATTTTGATTGTTGTTTAGAATTTCTGCTGTCATAAGTGAAAATAAACTGAATTTAATACTCATGAAAGTTTGTCTCTGTCTCTGAATGTTAGCATAACTCATAATCCTAGAAGTGGAACTACTTAGGCTTAGGGTAATTGGTTAACTTCACCATCCTTCACTTGTCCAGCATTTTGAGTCACTGCATAATATAGAAGCTGCTGTGTTCATCTCCTCAAAAGAAGGAAGTACTAACATGAATGCTCAAATCACAGGTAATTCACGGAACTATCCTTACTAAAAGACAGGCCTCCAAGTGTTAAGATGTTTTACATAACGCAAGCAGATATGTACCTACCCCACCATATTGCTCACCTCTCCTCTCTTCTTGCCATGCATTCCCAATTTTGCTGTCTCTGCTTTGAATTTTTGTGCCATATGGACTGCCAGAGGGTGGTAAGACTTTAATATCTGTGAGTACAAAACTTAAGAGGCTTAGAGGTTTCTTTTAGGACTTGAGTCTGAACCACAAGCTTTAATCCAGCTTTTTCAGGGGGATTCATAGGAGGTCCCAGGCTCTCAACTAATAATAAAGTGGCACATAACTTATTTTGAACTTTAAAAAATACAAGTAAAACCACATTTCAGAACAAAGCCATGTCAACTCTGCCCATCACTAACAGATGATGTGATATCTTGTTATGAATTTGTGTCAGTTGTACTCACGAGATTTTAACTTTGGATGTTACTAAGTGACAACATGGAGGGTCAATATATTTGAAGCAAGACTTAATTACTTACATTTTCTGCAAGAAGGAGGCATGCTGCTCTGTTCAAGGCCATGTTAGGAAGAAAAGAGAGTGAAGGAAAAGCCTGGCCCGGAGCTTTTGCTACCACAGTGGTGGAAAGTGGTTAGATAAGGATGTTCTCTGTCAGGCCGGAAGTGAAACAAAGATATCAGGGCTTGTGGCTGGATGGTTTGTCGTGATCTTGCAAACCCACAAAAGCAGGACTGTAGAGAAAACATAAACAATTTTGGCTGTTCTTTGGATCTGTAGATGCCAAATAAACAAGTACAGAATCTAGGTAACCCCAGAACATTGCTTTATAACGAAGAGGAAGCATCTGAAATACGAACATATTTTGATTAATGTTTAAGAGAATAGAAAATGAATTTTTATACAATCTGCCCCTTCCTACTCAGACAGATCTCAGATTCTACTACTCTGCAGTTTGCTTGTTCTTTTTTTTTTTTTTTTTTTGGGGGGGGGCACCGGGGATTAAACTCACGACCTTGTGCTTGCCAGGCAGGCACTTAGACCGCTGAGCTAGATCCCCAGCCCCGGTGTTTTTGAGACGGTCTCACTATGCTGTTCAGGATGGCCTTGAGCTCACTTTGTAGCCCAGGCTGGTTTCGAATTCACAACGATCCACCTGTCTCAGCCTCCTGAGTGCTGGGATTACAGGCGTGAGCCACCACGCCTGGCTCAGTTTGCTTATTCTTTCCCCAGCCATTAACCTGTCAGAAAGACCTGAAACAAGGCAATTTTGATTCCATCTTGGGGCCTTTGCACTTGTTGCTCCATATGCCTTGGAAAGCACTGACCCAGATTCGCCCCAGGCTCTCTTTTGGGTCTTCACTCAGAAGCCACTTCCTCAGAGACAATTTCCTCACTAGTTCTTCCAAAATATTAACCCCACTTGACACTTCCAGCCAGAATTCTTTCTTTGTTTTCTCTCTATAGCTCTAATCACCGTTTAACTAGCATGTATTTTGCTTAATTATTGTCCGACTTTCACTAGAATGTACCCTGAGGGATACATCCCGAGGACAGGTATTTGGTCATAAATGTATGGTCATAAATGTATCCACAGGTCCACTATCTTCCAATCTATTTTTAAGGAAAACAGTTGAAGGGTGAAGAAAAAATAAACTTAATAAAGAATGAGGAAAAAGATAGTTTTCCTTATGCAAAGTTTATTTTAACCATCAAAGAAAGGAGATACACATGTAAGAATATATATGTATGTATAACATATATAATACATATATATAATATATCTATAGACACAAAGTGTATATAAAAACATATTTATTATGAGCCAGAAGTTGTTTAGAACCTAATGCATGTATAAATTTATGTATGTGTCCTTCAAGTTTATTTAAACCGCAAGATTCTTTATCACTTAAAAAAGTCTGGTCTCAGTTAAGAATTGGTGAAAAGAAAAAGAAAATGCTAACTCTTTCTTTTCCATTTGCTTCCTATAATAAAGACATGTGCAAAGTTTCTGAGAGTAATTTCTTCCCATATCTTAGTGTTGTCCAGTCCAGGATGCCAAGGTTTTGTCATGTTCTCCTCTTCATTCATGTCTTCCCTTTGCCTGGAGTGACCAGGGTTCCTTCTGATTATTGTGTGGCTCTTTTACATGTCTAACTCAGGTATTGTCTTGTGTCTGACATCTTTCCTTGACAAGCTCCTGCTTCCCCTGACCCTTTCCTAGTCTGGTCAAGGCATCCTTTCATGTTTCTATGACACATTTTGCACATCTTTCTCATAATATCTATTTTAGCTGCAAATGAGTGCAATTGTGTTTCATTCCAAATTGTACTTCATGGATGAAATTGTATTTCATTGCATTGTTGTATCATAGATATCCAAATTCATGCAGATATTATTCTTCTTAGTTTCTACCCCAAAGTCTTTGATATCTTGAAATTTTTAAATGTGTATAGATATAGATGTAGATATAGATACGGACATACATATATACACAGCTATATATATATATATATATATATATATATATATATATATATACCTACATACATATATATAGATATATCTGAATATTTCTGATATATATATACATATATTACAGAATACATATATGTCAGAAATTTTTACTACACTAAAGTGACTTACAAACCTACATGGTGTCATGTCACCTGGAACATCTGATCACAAATATAATTATATGGTGTTTTGTTTAATACACTAGACAATAGGAATTTGAACATTGGTTAAATATTTGTACTCTAATATTATTAACAACATATTCAGAGTAGCAAAATGTGAAAACCTCCAATGTCTGTCAGTGGAAGAATAGATAAATAAATGTGGTACATGTGATGGATTATCATTTGACCTTAAAAATGAAGAAAATTCTGACATATTCTAGAACATGGATGGAATCTTGGACATTATGCTAAGTGAAATAACCCAGACACAATAGGAGAAATGTTGTATAAACATACTTAAACATTGTATTAGTCAGTTTTTAATCACTGGGACAAAATACCTGCACATACAGTTTAAAGGCAAAATGATTTATTTTGACTCACAGTTTCAGAGGATTTAGTCCATGATCAGTTGACCCTGCACCCCAGTGCAGAAACATCATAGTGGAGGAGAATGTCAGAGGAAAGATGTGTACTCCACAACTGCTAGAGTTTCAGAGAAAACAAGAGAGCAAGAGAGAGAAGAGAAAAGCTAGGAACATACCCCCGTGACCCACCTCCTAACAGCACACTCCATTAAAAATTCATCAGTGGATTAATCTACTGTAAGTTTAGTGCCCTAAATACATGAGGCTTTGGGGGACATTTCATATTTAATTAATAACAAATATTTACAGCAGTCAAATTCAGAAACAGAAAGTAAACTAGAAATTATCAAACCTAGAGGAAGGAAGGTTGGGAAGTTATTGTTAAATGGCTACAAAATTTCAGTATAGAGAAAAGGAATGTTTGTAGAAATGTATAGTAGTGATATTGCACAACATGAATGTACTTAGTGCCATTGGATTATACACATAAAATGGCAATGGAAAACTTCACGTTATACTTTTTTTTTTTACTATAATGATTTTTTAGTTGATCAAATTCAGTGCCTGGTTCCTACACATTTTATCTCTGTGTCTTCTAATCATAAAGTTAAATCTACATGAGCTAGAGACAAATTTATTGTTGTTATATGGAATAAGCCTCAAATATCCCTCAAAATAAACTACTCAGTGCAGTCCCTATGATTATCTGTCCTCATTTATCTCCACTATTTTCCCTTCCAGTTTTACAGAATGAAATCTTAATACTTTTTCCCTAAGGCTGTCTTATTTGTTTTGTTTTGCTTGCTTG
This sequence comes from Cuniculus paca, assembly GCA_004365215.1. Classification (NCBI taxonomy): domain Eukaryota; kingdom Metazoa; phylum Chordata; class Mammalia; order Rodentia; family Cuniculidae; genus Cuniculus; species Cuniculus paca. Next base: position 15,491 of record RJWT010006798.1, on the reverse strand, counting down.
TTTGAAGACAAGGTTTCACTATGCAGTATAGACTGGCCTTGAATTCATTTTGTAGCCCAGACTGGTCTTGAACTTGCAGCAATTCTCCTGCCTCAGCCTCCTGAGTGCTCGAATTATAGGCAAGCACCCCCATGCCTGGCTTAAGGTTGTCTTTTAAAATTTCTTTTACTAAAAATTTAGGGTTTATTATGTTTCAGTAGGGATGTCAGAAGCATTTATTACATGAATTTCTGTCTTGTGCTGTGTTTTGAATAGCTAAAATATAACTCACAAATTATAGATTTATCAGGTTGAAAGAATAAAGATTGGTAGCTGATACATAAGAACACATTTCAAATAACTTTAAATGCAACTCTACCCATAAAATTCAGCATATTTTTATGTTGTGTTCAATTGGTTTAATGGTGACATTATTAATTTGATAGAATTAGTATGGAGATTACTTCATTCAAACAATATAGGTTTAGAAGACATTCTCATCATTCATATTTTAGACAATGGAATCAATCAGACATCCATCATGGATAAGAGGTTTCCATGTGACGCCTGTATATTAGTATTGTGACAGCTTCTTATAGCTTTCTAGCTCATTTGTTATTAGATGACATTTCAATAATATTTCCAGTTCAAGGATAGTCAATAATTGATATAATGATTCAGAAAACTACATTTGCTTCATAAGGACAAGTTTAATTGTATTATGCACTATCGTTGGATTTCATATTGTTATGTATAATATTAATGTATATATTTCTATGTACCTTTTTATGAACAGAGAATAAGAAAGTAGTCTTTTCATGTGCAGAACATACAGTGTTTTTTGTTCATTTAAAATAAAGATCATTTTTAAATGAAATGCTCAGGCTCCATAGCTTGATCTTGTAGTCATGATCCTTCTGGGGAAAAATTCTTTCATTTTGCAGTTTCTGCATCACTTATCTGGACCAAATCTCTTGAGTGTCATCTTGAGATTCTCCAAAACATAAATCATGACAGAAGGGTAGTAAAACATGATAGAAGGTGATAGGTGGATTTGCACCATTCTTCTTTCTGACAGTGCACTGTGACATCAGCATTGTGATGGCCATAAGTCACAAATCTCCTGTCCCCTTATTGATGCTATTTGCATATACCTCTAGATATGCCAAAAAGCACATCAAAATGCACAAAACATAGAACCATAATACAGAGGACAATGTAGATGGGATGGTATAGGTGAGAGATCCCCAAGTCCTCTCTGGGTAGATTCCCTCTCAAGACTGCTTGTGTTTTCAAGAAATGGTAACCAGTTTCCCACAGAAAGCCATGTCAAGACATCAAGGTAGAGGGGTAGCATCTGTAAGGCCTAGTTTTACCATCACTTCCACCTTACCCTTCTGGTCATGTGGGTCTCTGATCTAGCATGGATGAGAACCACATGAGAAGCCTCAGTCATAGAGATCAGAGTGATGCCTGGCTGCATCTCTTGGTATAGCCTCAGGCCACCTTTTTTCTGGGATCTCACTTGAGCTGTCCTGCTCTGCTCCTCCTGTACAGAAGGCCTTGTGTGTAGGTCATTGCAGGAGGGGTAGGAGATACCCATATATCCTACTGTTTGTTTCTAACCAAGAAAATTGTCTATTGTGCCTGGATTATTTATCTTACAATCATTGTAAATTTCCCTGAAGACATTGATTTTCAATATTGGCTGTTAATTAGAATAACTTATGAGCTGTGTGCATGCGTGTGTGTGTGTGTGTGTGTGTGTGTGTGTTTCATTTAATATATTCTATTATAGTCCAACAGCAACTCTACTTCATTAGAAATCATATTGCCTTATAATTCTTGCATATTATGATTTAATTGATCTAGAGTGAGAGTCAGTTGATAATTTTTATAGAAGTATCCTTGGATAACTTTTATGAGTGAGTTCAAAACCTCTGCTTATGTTTTTCAAACACAAAAACTACAACAATTGACTAAGTTAACCAATTTTAACTATAGCACTTAGATTTTTGCTGCCTACACCTGGGTACCCACTATTCAGATTTTAATCTATTGAACTACAGCACACATGAAGGCTCCCTTGAAGCCCTTCCAGTCTATAACCCTTTCAAAGGTGCCACTATTTAGGAGACTTCTATCACCACAGATCAGCTTTGCTTGTACTCAAACACTATTTATATAGAATGATGCAATATGAACTCTTTTACATTAGCGTTAATAGTGAGGTTCATCTATTTTGCTGCTTGTGGCAATAGGTGATTATTTTTTAATGTTGTGTAGTTTTCATTACTTGACCAAAGAACACTTTATCCTTAGTATTATTTTCAGTTTATGTCCAATAACTAAAGTTGCTATGATCAATTTTGTGCATGGCTTTCAGGGGACATAGGTATTTGTTTGATATGGAATAGAGTTGCTTTGGGAATAAACCTACGGGAGTAGAATTTGTAGATTATAAAGTTTGGTGCATGTTGTGCTTGAGAAAATATTGCCAAACATTTTCCAGAATGGTTGGATCAATTTAACTCCCATTCACAGTGCATAGGAGTTCTGATTGTTATGTACCTTCATCAACATTTAATGTTTTCAGTTTTCAATTTCATACATTCTAGTGGGCATAGAGGAATAGTGCAATGTGATTAAATTTGCATTTCCATGATAACCATTAAGTAAACAACTTTTTAATGTATTTACCAGCCTTTTGGATAGTCTCTTTTGTGAAGTACATATTCAAGTCTCCTGCTCACTTTTTGTTATTTATTTATTTAAGTTTATTGGTACAGTTTAGGTATACACAATGATCACACCCATCATAGGGAATTTTTACCTGTACATAATATACCTTTGTCTTCTTTTCTTTCCCATTCCCCTCCCCACCCTTCAACCCCTCTTCCCTTCCTTATTTCCTTTTATCCTTTTCTCATTTTTTCTTTTCTCTACCTTCCTCTCTCCCTCCCTAGTTGCCCTTTCCTTTTGAGCAATTTCTTCCCATTTCATCACATCTCTTGTACAATTTGGTCTCACTTACACTTTCTATTTCTCACACCAGTGAGACAATGTGATATTTACACACGTGTGCCCAATTTATTTCACTTAAGAATATGGTCTCAATGTTCGTTCACTTAGTAATAAATGTCTCAAGTTTATCCTTCTTTATGCCACAGTAATACTCCATTATATAAAAAACTCACATCATTTTTATCCATTGATCAGCTGATGGGCATTTGGGTTGTTTCTAAGTTTTAGATATTACAAACTGTGCTGCTATAAACATGGGTGTGTATATATCTCTATGGTATGATATTTTTAATTCTTTTGGGAAATATCACAATGCACTAAACCAAAATCAAAGTGAATCAAAGATCTAAATATTAAAACAGAAACACTAAATCTTCTGAAAGAGAAAATAATTATAACTCTTGAAGACATCGGTGTAGAGAGTTCAAGGACAAAACCCAATTCGCATGGGAAATTCTATAAATAAACAACAACTGGGATTTCATCTTATTAAAAAAAACTTTTGCACAGCAAAAGAAATCACCAACAGAGTGAAAAGACCACCCACAAACTGGGAAAAAAATTTTAGCCAATTGCTCCTTAAACAAATGACTAATATCTAGAACATATAAAGAGCTGAAAAAAATCAAATCCCCTAAATTCAAAGACCCAATCCAAAAGTGAGCATATGAGATGAATATGTACTTCTCAGATGAACAAGTACAAATAGCAAATAAATATATGAAAATAATGTTCAACATCACTGATCATTCAAGAGAAGCAAATCAAAACAACACTGAGATTCCACATCACTTTAGAAAAAAGTGCCTATTATAAAAAAAATCAACCAATGATAAATGCTGGAAGGACTGTAGGGAAAAGAGAACAGCCCTGTTCACTTTTTAAATGGAATTTTTTTGTTTTTAAAATGACTTGTTTGGGCTGGGAATTTAGCTCAGCACCATAAGCACCTGCCTGGCAAGTGCAAGGTCATGAGTTCAATTCCTGATACCAAAACAAAACAAAACAAAAAAATTACTTGTTTATAAGAGTCACTAATATGTTCTAGATATGTCTTTACAGTATTTGGTCTAGTGTATTTCAGATATTTTCTCCCAGTCTAGAATTTGCCTTTTACTTTAATAGTATAATTTCATAAATAGAAGTACTTATTATTAATGAGATTCAATTTATCAATATTCCCTTTTATGGTTGATAAATTTTTGTTCCCTTTCTAAGAAATATTTTCATTTCCTAAGATTATGAAGATATTGATATAAATTGCTTTTCTAAAACGTTTCTGTGAATCCTTCTCTAGTAGTGTAATGAAGGCATAACTGAATACTGCAGTCAAAAGAAGAAGAAAAGAGAACATAGAAGACGAAGTATGGAAAAACAAAATAATATCTCAAAAAAAGGATCTCACTATAATCTTATCCATCAGATTATAGACTCTTTGAGGACAAGGACTATGTCTTACTCATCTTCACATCTGGTCCAAAACCAACCTCAGTGCCTTGTATGTACCAGTGATAGAAGATAGATAGATAGATAGATAGATAGATAGATAGATAGATAGACACAGACAGACACACAGACAGAGTTATACTCATTACTCAAATTCAACCTCTGCTCTCCTCCAAAGAGTGAAAGGTAGTGTAACAGTTACTTGTGGTGTCAACTTGAATAAGAAACACGTACCTGTCTGGTTTAGGGCAGTTCTGGGTGCGTCTGAATGATCAGCCTACTGAAGACCCATGCTGGATGTGAGTAGTACCAACCAACAGGCTTATAACCCTGGTGAAATAAAAAGGGAAAGAAGAAGGAAGTCTCACTTTTGCTTCTCACTTTTGCTCCAGCCTCTGATGTTGCCTTTGGGGGTTCATTTCCAGGTTTCCAGTGCAGACTCTAGCCTACCTGAGGAGACTCATCAGCTTTCCAATGTGGACTTGCACAGGACTCTGTATTGAGCTTCAGGCTTTCAGCTTTTGTCTGATCTTCCATCTCTCCATTGCATGGACAACACTTTTGCATTCCTCCACCTCTGATTCTGAAGGTGATTGTAGTAAGCCCACCTTGTAAATACTTTTTATATCATGTATCATATATATCTTATATTAAATCAAATTCTCTAGTGAAGCTTGACTGATAAAGATAGATAGGTAGGTAAATTGATCAATTGTGCAAAAGTGCAAAAGTAGTATCACAGAAGATGAGAGCTGGAAAAAGCCATAAACATAATTGCCCACCAGTGACCACAGTGATCAGTCACATCAGTACAAAGCAGGTAGATGAAACTTCCTGGATCACACACCTAGTTAGTGGTGGGACCAAGATTTGACAACAGGACTCCTGCCTTCCAGGTTACAGATCTTCCCAACATCTCAAAGCCTCCTAGAAAGCCCATGGACTGTTTTTAAACAACACACTTAAGTGTTACCTGTTAGATTGCTTCATTGTTGATTCTGTGTTCTTATTTCTCTTTGTTGAATTACCAAGAGGTAACCAACAAAATATTAAAATGTAATAAACTTGGAGGTGGAGAGAAGGTGTGGAAAACGTAATGGAATCAAGGAATGTTTACTTCGAGTAACATTTAAGGTCTTGTGAATGTAGGCTATTTCTCAGAGGAATACACAGTCCTTCTGAGCAATACATGTTGCCTCATAATTTGTGGCTCACTGACATTTATTCCAGACACAAGTGACTGAGATTCCATGACTTTTGTGATAATTGAAGCACTTGCTGTATATTTTCCTGTGGAAAAAATCAAGTATTTAGACTAAAGGTTTCAAGAGGGAAGTCAGTGGGCTGATTAAGGGCAATAGAGAAGATCATATGTTGATGGTGTTTAACAATTAAGCCAATTAATAAAAAAAAAACCAGAATTTCTAGTTTATCTTGAAGTATCAAACTGCATGACAATACTTGGTTTACTTTTCAATTTGCCAACAACTGTGATTGAATTGGACCAGTTTGCCTTTTCTTATTTGTTGTTTCAATCATTTAAATCATCTACCATCACTCTGTGGGCATTTGAATCAAGGTCTTAGTTTAAACAATAGCATCAAGTAGATGACATTATTTTCTGCTTTTAACAAAAACATGCACTTAGTTTCTTTTTACATCTAAATTATACATATGTGTACAGAGTCTACTAAAAATATATACACACTTCAGGTAAAGAAAAACTTGTATAAATATTTTAATCCTAAATTTATTGAGACACCTTGAGATTAATACAAGTTATCTTTGACCTCTGCAGTTACAAAAGATGCTCAAAGTGTTGGCCATTAGCTTCCAGACATTTATTAGTACTGCTGTTTGGGTAATCTTGATCATTGAGATTGCTGCATGTAGATCTTCAATTTCTTCTCTAAGTGTATAGTGGGTTTTCTATGATATACAACATCCTCTAGAGTTCCCCACATGAGGATGATTTTCAACAATATCTGTTGAAAAAAAATCATGCTGTTTTTCTCTTCCTGAAGTGTGTATATATTTTCATGGAAGACTCTGTATATATATAGCTATATATTTATCTCTATGTTTGGACTGAGAAGGTGGGGAGAAGAAAGCAGGCTATGAACTGAATTACATGCCCCCTCCCAAGATTCATACACTGAAACCTTAACCTATAAATGTGAGTGCATTTGAAGACAGAGCCTATAAGAAAGTAGTTGAGAGGTTAAATGATACCATAAAGTCATGTGCTTGAACTGGTAGGATCAGTCTTTATAAGAAGAGGCACAGGAGAGCTCACACTCTCTCCATGCACATGCATCAATAAAAACCCACGTGAGGACAAAGTGAGAGCTCAGTTGTCTGCAAGTCAGGAAGAAAACCCTGGTCAGAAAACAGTCATGTTAGCACTTTGATCTTGATCTTCCTGATCTCCAGAACTGTGTAAAATTTTTCTGTTGTTAAAGCCACTCAGTCTGCAGCACTTTGTTATGGGAGTCCGAGATGACCAATGCAGACACAGACACACACTATTGGGTTAAATCTTTCAGGCTTTTCTATGAACTGCAAATTAACAGAATTGATCCTGGAGCATTTCTGTTCTATGTAACTGCTTTTTGAAATACAGGTATTAAATACTTCATTGACATCTTCCTGCTACTCAGTTTGAATATAGAAAGTCCTCAACGGGCTTCAAATGGTCTTAGTATAACTATTTCTCTAACGGAGTCCATGGCTTTATGTGCATCTTTCTCTGCTTTTGCGTGGTTCCATGTAAATGGAGCTAAGTGACAACATTGTCTCAGCTTCAGTTGCTTCCAGTTACCTCTCTCAAAGCTGTTGCCTGCAGCAAAATGTGCTGGGGCATGGGTAAGAAAACATCAAGCAAAACAAAGATCAGACTGTTTTTTGTACTACAGCTTAAAACAAAACACATTCTTGTGTAGGATTTTATTTGAGGTTCTGAAATTTCACCACTGGAAAAAAATGCATTTTTCATTTAAGAGACAACTCTAGCGATCTAACATTTATATTCATTCTCACCTTGGAGGAAACTGTGTTGTTTCAAAGTTTTTACTTTTTTGAGTTCATTCCAGGGTTGTGATGAACAAGACTCAATTTTACAGCTATATTTCATAAAGTGTCATTATCCTTCTGCCAGAGCAAATTAATGGATAGCTGGGAGGAAAGACACAATTTGGAGGCAATTAATTCTGCTACAAGTCCCAATTCACCAATGCTAAATAGCACTTGAAGCCTGATTCAAGATTTAAAGACTAGACAGCCTATGGAAGTTGGCTGGGCTGCTCTTCTTCATAGCTTCATTCTGCAGAGGGCCTGCCTTTTGTTTCACTTCCTCTTGGCCCTATGCTTGTGGGCAATTAGATCGGTGATGGGGCTGCCCCTTCTTCAGTTTACAGGGGCCTCAGGCTGCTTTATGCTCTGATTTATAGCATGAAGGGAGGCTCTGGTAAGCTGGTGCTTGATACTTGTTCAATTTGTCCCAACCACAGCAGGACTCATGCTGCCATCTGCTTGCGATGATGCAATATAAACATTCAAGGAATGAGCCTTCTTTGTCTCCCGCCCTGAGGCTGCTTGGTATACTTTGGACTGGAAATGGAATCAGCGAGCCAAAGATGCTTCATGCTTGCTAGAATCATCCTAAACAGAAGGCAAAGCCAGCAGCTGGTCCACAGATATCATTGCTGGGATTAAGAAAACATCATCTTCCATCTATGATTTACAAACACAAGGGGAAATGGTGGTTAAGTAACTGCTGCTAAGAGATCAGCTCTTAAGACCCCATCTCTTCCTTTTTCCTTTTTTTTTTTCCTCTTATGGGTAACAGGGACTGAAGGCAGCCCTCTGTGAACAGCTGAAGTTGCTGTCTAAGAAACTTAAGTCATTGTGCTTCACACACCTTCCAGAAACTTGGTGTTCAAAAAATTCTTACTGTCTCTTCCTCTGTGATCTTACATCAAACTCAGACACATACCCTGGCCACCTCATCATCTCTGTGCCTTTGTTTCTATTCTGCACATGGGCATTTGTAGTGTGATCCTATGATTTTAGACAGTACCTGGAACAGAGTAAACCTTAGCAACGTGAATCAGCCCTACAATTTTCTATTTCAACTCACTCCACGATTAATGACTCAAGTTAGAAATGGAGAATGAAGTAAACACAGGGAACAGCCCTATATTGGGGTGTAATTCTGGAGACCCTTGTTTTGCAGGCTAATATTGGAAGTAGGATGAGATGGAACCATTCTGCCACACCAGGACAACAGCCAACACTTGACAGTCTTGTGTTTTAAGCTTGGCTCCACTTTGTTAACTTTTTGCAAGTATCACAACAATTTCATGAGGTTATTATTTTTCATTTTTTCCATTTCAAAACTGAAAAAATTGAGGCAGAAAGACATAAAATAACCTTCCCAAAGCCATACAACTAAGAACCAGTATCCTTACATTGGCTTATAGTGTGTGTGTGTGTGTGTGTGTGTGTGTGTGTATGTAGTGCAGAATGCATGTGTATATTGTTTCACTTTGGACCTCAAATGTTCCCCAAAGGCCTATGTGTTAAAGATTTGTTGCTTTTGGGAAGTAGTGAATCTTCTAGGAGGTTGGGTCTCACAGGGTGTGTCCTCATAAAAAGTGTATTGGAACCTGGTCCCTTCTTTCTTTCTCTTTGCTTCTCAGTTATGTGAACTGAGTAACTTTGCTCTACCAACCATGAACTGAAAGCTCTAAAACAATGTGTCAAAATAGGTCTTTCTTCTGTATAAGCTTATTACCTCAGGTATTTTTCTACAGCAACTCAAAGCTAACTATGTGCCAATAACCATACCACTCACTATCTGTCTCTCAGAATTATGAAACAAAATATGCTGAAGACCATAGGTGGTCTACTGTTAACTGAGCCTTCTAGAACTCTCTGCCAGAAATAGAAATTTTCCATTTTGAGGAGGAGGAAACAGAGGATGAAGTGGCTTGAATGAGGAAGTTTAGCATATAAGTTTTCTGAAGGTCCTCACTGTGCCATACCAGCTAAATGACACCTTGCAGCTCATTTTGACTTTCTAAGTCACATCTCAGTGTGATACCACATGTCAGGGTCTCCCTTGTTGTGGCTGCCTCAAGTTTGTTGATTAAGACTACTTGGGATAATGCCTGGACACAGTGAGTGCTTCTTGCATGATATAGTGGTGGATGTCCTTGATCTTGCTTACTTAATTCATGCAAGCAAAGAGAGTCAGCATGAAATTCTGACCCAGTGGCTACCTACAACTCCATGATTCTTTCCACTGCTGACTCCTGCTTGAAGAGCAGCAGAAACACACATACAATCCAGAGGTCTGCTGAAGTCCAATAAGATTCCATTTTGCAAGTGGTCCTCCACCCTCCAGCCCACTCCCTCACAGGCATAGGTGGGAAACAGCAAGAGGAAGTGTCAAGTGTAGGAAGAGTACTCATGGGGAGGCAGAGTCCTGAGATGATCTCTCATCCCTTTACCTACACCCTACCTGAGCTTTGTGATTGGAGACTTGATTGGATATCTTAATTCTTCATGGACCTGACTTTCCCAGATTGTAGGCTCAAGTTAAATTTGTCTTCATCCTCTCTATAACCAGATGTTCATTCTCTAAGGCTCAATTCATCTCAGTTTATTGCCAAATGCCATGTTAGAGGTACACAAAGGAAGATCTCTGAGAAATGGGAGGGACATGTGTACCCAGTGATTATTCATGGTGAAGGTTTATAGAAATTCAAATGCCTTTAAAGAGGAAATTCAAAGAATGGTGTAGTCACTAAGGTATGAAAAGGGGGGGGGAATGTCTAATAAAAGGCTGAGCATTTCAAGTATGAAACCTCACCTAATTCTAAAAGCATTCCCAAGCAACAAAGTTCCGTGAGTTTCACAGAAGGAAGTTAGATCTTAGAGTCAAAAGGATCAAAGCTAAGATTGGAACCTGAGTCTGTTTTGAGGTAAAAAAAAAAATACAAATATCTTCTCCTCGATCACAGTTTTTCCTCAGCATTTATGGCATACCTACTGTTCACTAGGTATTCTACAGTGCACACTTCATGTATTACCTTACTTAACCTTCAAAGAATCTTTTGGTGAGAGGTGTTGTCTTATTTTCTAGTAAAATGAGGCTTAAGTAACCTGGTCAGAGAATAAGATTTCATCTCAACTTCTTTTGGCTTCAGGATCTAAGCCCATTCTATGTAAGTTCTCTTTTTCTTTTGTCTGTAATTTGCAATGAAACTTTCCCAAATTTAATCATGAATGTAATAATGCATTCTCATTTTCTAAATATTAGTATATTCCTCATAGTCACTAGCAAGCTTTCTTTTTTTTATTTTAGGGACCATATATTACCTTTCTAACTCAGTCATACTATCAGATGGCATCACTTCCTATTACATAAGACTTCTGGGGCAAGTAGTGTGTCTAGTCTGTGATCTCTGCATATCTTTCCTATAACCACTCCTGAAAACTAGAATGAGACTAATCCCTCACCTTTCCCTTTCTTATACAGCCTCACATTCAGGGACCTCTCTAAACTATATCTCTGGCCCAAATACCTCTCTTGACCTTAGGTTCCATATACACATTAGCATTCTTCAGAATCATGGGAGGGGAGTGTTGAGTCTAGGACTCTCTAAAGATACCCAAATCTATGGATACTCAAGTCTTTCATATAAAATGGAGTAGTAATTGCATATAATTTGAACATGTTATCCCATATATTTTGCACTGTCTTTAGATTGTACCTAATACCTAATTACATTGGATAATACCCAGTACGGCATAACTGTTTTATACGTAACTGTCATGTATAAATGTTATGTACATTCCATATCATTCAGGAAATAATTACAAGAAAAAAGTCTGTACATGTTCAGTGCAGATGAGATTCTTTTCCCATGCTTTTGATCTCTGATTGGTTGAATCTACAGATCCAGAACCTGTGAATATTGATACTTGACTGCAACTTCCAATAGAAAAGCAAAACTGATTAGTCAGAACAAAATAATGTAGTGCCACGATTGAAATACATAGGATATGTAGTGGTAGTGTATCCACCCTAAAACCGCCTAATGATTGTCTTCTGAGATTACAGAAAGGCGGTGAAGAATAAATCTTCTCATATGAGTCCAGGAGGAAGTTCCTGGGTCTTTTCTCTAAAACTAGAGACCATTTGTTATAGAACATTGTTTTCTCACACAAAATCCACTTGTCTCTTTGGAATTGTTTATGTCATAGCTGATTTTTATTCCTGGGAATTCTCTTTTGAATTATCATTATTAAAATACTTCTCTAGGTAGATTGTGGTCAATCTCTTTCTTGATCTTCTAGAAACTCAATAGGTGGGAGAGCAGCAGTGCAATGGCAGTTGGGTAGAGGTCTTACAGGTGTTTTCAGGGATATTCAAACTGGTTTGATCCTCAGGATGACCAACCTACATATTTGTCCTGAACCTTTTTGTTTTAGAACTTGGAATCCTGGATTCCTTGGAATCCTGGATATCCCTTGTCTTGGACAAATCAAGATGTTTGGTCATCCCATCCTAATGGGATGAGAATGGAAAAGAATATGACTGATGTCTGAATTAGCATAAAATACCTAGTAGCAGTTGCCTAGGATTTATTTATTTTGGAACAAGGAGACCAACCACAGTTCGCAGTTCTCTGGAAAATGTATGAAAAACATAAATCACTGAGCCTACCCTAGGGGATCTGAGTCCATAGGTCAGGGAGTACAGAGAATCTGCTTTCCTGATACGGTCTCAGATGGGGTTGATGTTGTTGGACCAGAGACCACACTTTGGAAAACAGTGCTCCACCTTTGATGGACTTTTGCAGAAAGTGCAAGATTCCCCAACTGTGATGATGCCGGAACCATCTTGCCACTAAGTCTGACCTTGTACATACCCATTGAGCCATTTTATTCTTGCTAAAGTCTTTATTGTTTGGGGAGAGAGGGTGAATGATCGACCAGTAACATGACCGCCATTGATTAATGAGCCCCCTGCTGCTCTTGTGCCTTCAAGATACTCTGGCATGCAGCTTTTGCCCTCAGAGCCCTGCATATTGGGGAAAGAAATAAGAGGTCCCTTTCAGGGCGAAGGCTAGAGGGGTTGGGCAAGGCTACAGATCACTGGAGAAATACCAACCTGACCCTCTCCAACCCACAACAAAACCTTTTCTTGAGTGATTAGCCCCAGAGAAAGGTGATTTGTTAAAACCCTGGGTTCATGCTTTTGTGTCCTGGGCCTAGGACATCTGGCAGGAGCCAGCGAGCTCTCTGATACTGGGCTTGAGCCCCCATTCCCATCCACTGGACTGTGCATCATTGAAACACTGGCTACTCATTCTCATGCTAATCTGTGAACTCAGAGAGCAGATGTGAAACATTTGGTTCTGTTCTTGCTCATTTGTAAAGAACTAATGCAACTTTTTTAAAGGCAAGGGCAGAGTTGGGCTGAGTGAGGGGTGAAGGTGAAGGGGGAGGGAAGGAAGGAGGGGAAAGGGGTGAATTTCAGTAAGAAATAAAAGTTTACTTGAATGACTTTCTCTCTCGGTGGCCAAAGTGCTGCTGTATATGTGAACTTCAGCAAAACCAACATAAGGCAGAAAATGCAAGCTAATATAATGGTAGTTAGATATGTTCATATATATAGCAAAGGCAGAAAGACATAGAAAGTTGTCCCCACTGAGCTTCTCTGAATTTCCTCCCTTTTACTTGTGCAAAACCTTTGTCTTTAGGAGAAAAACAGTTTTATTTCCACCTCTAAATATTTGCTTGACAAATTTATTGCTACTTTAATTATATTATATTTAGAATGCCATTCAAGAACAGAGAATTGCTTAAGCAGAAGCTGGTAGTTATTCAAAGAATACAGCTGTATGCACTTCTTTTTCCTTACCTATAGAGAAATATGTGTACATATTTGTATAGATTTATTGAGAGAGGGACATATAAATAACTTCTAAAGCTGTCAGATATTTAATGCTGTTATTCCTATGTGGTTCATTTGACTAAAGTGCCTATATTATTGATGAAATTGTAAATCTAATAATGACAATATTGATTCAGCAGAATATCTAGATTTGTTTCCTACACTGTCATCAGGAAAACTCTTAGGGAGAAAGACTTATGATACATTTGCTGATGGCAGTCTGTCCCTCTTGCCCAGGATTTGTGGTCTGTGTAAAGCATGCCACAGGTTGACATCTGCAAAGTAGGCCAACTCAAAATTGTTTACAACTTTCACCCAAATGACCTCCAGGTCTTACCAGGTAGCATCACTCACTTTAACAGTTCTGCTGTGTCAATAGCCTCTGCATGCTAAGTGGCCAAATATCCACCTTCCACCCACCAACCTTTCCAGAAATCTCTTAAATTAGTCCTGGCTAAACTCCCCAAGTGACGAGAATGACCTGGCATGTTGCTAAGCACAGAGATCCCGGACACTCTTGTAGAGAGTCTTATTCAAATGGTACTGTCAAGAAGGAGTTTTAGCATTCTATCAAGTATCCAAGGCAAGCTTGATAAACAAAAATCTGGGTCACATTATCTAAAACAGTGTGTTTATGAGTCACCTTTGGGATAAACAGGGTCTAACATACCTCAGAACTTTGTGCACTCTGCACTGACCGTGTCTTCTCATCTAACTGTGCTTTCTTATCTACTTTGGTAGGACAGGTGTTTGGGGGGATCATTTTTGACTTTTAAACCTGTGATGCCTATTCTCCCTTTACTTATATTACCTGCTATTATTCCTTACTTTTCATATATCGAGCACTTGTTTCTCTACTAGAAGTGATTTAGAATGTAGAGAAAATAATTGTTTTTAATCTTGCCAGTGCGAGAGACCCCTGAGAAAGAGTGGATCAAACACAATGTGATCCTGCCCTTGAAGCCACCACCCTATGATCACCCTGTCCTGAGTTAAGCCCACAGGATTCCTTCTTTCATGGTAATTTTCTCTCAGTTACCTCCTTCTTGTAAAGTACACACACACTCACACACGTGCACTTATATGCACATGCACTCTCATGTGCACACACATGCATGGAGACCCTCCTTTGAAAATTCTTACAGTTTTGTGTGTCTAGCTCTACCTGTGGGCAAGGTTCACATTTCTTCTCATGGAGCTCCTAGGCTTATCTGAATCAGAGGGTGTAATGAGGTACCTCTTTAGGTGAACCTGAGCTTTTATATAGAGAGAAGAGGCCTCTGTGTATATTGAACTCAAGGAAGATCTCACAAAATGCTGTAATCTACTTCACAGCCTGGTGTAGGCATCTAAGCCAATCTATGTCATTCTTACCTTTTATGAAAAGAGTGGCAACCTCTTTCTAGTCCCATTAACTCTACTCTGCTCATATTTATTACTGCTTCATTGTCTCTCCTTATGCTGTTCCTCTTGCTTGAAAGATCTGTCCCTTTCCTTCCACCTATCCAAACCTAAGTATTTAAAAAAGAACTATGAATTCCTCTCTGTAATTATTTCAGAAATCAGCATTCTTCTTTTATGAATTTCTTGTATCTGTCACATAATTTTGCACATAATGACATATTTATTTATGCCATTAAATATCAGTCAGATGTAACATTTTCCATTAGATTTTGAATGCTGTGAATTTCTCTGGGCAAATTCTGTGTCTATGGTTACTTTCTTCCTTCTTTAGTTGATAATCTTTTCAATGTCTATGTTATATACCTAACTAGATTGCAAATTAGTGGATCAGTCAGCAAATACTTACCAAGTACCAGTCTTGTGCTGCAGAATGGTAGAAAGTAAGGCAGGCTTACTGTCATTCTAAGACTCTGACAGTCTTCTAGCTTTCTCCAGTTAGAAACTCTGTTTATTTCATCAAAGATGACTGCATATGCTAAAGTCTTTCATTACTATTGCTAAAACACCTTCAAAACAGCATACAAATGCACACCATATAAGTTTGGGTCCCATCACTGGAACCTTGGCTTAAATTGCTTCCATGTCTGAGATGGTAATAATAATAATAACA
>RJWT010006797.1:0-28562 GCA_004365215.1 Cuniculus paca | reverse complement strand
TCTGTGGTTACAGACATATTCATGCTTTTCTAATTCTACATAGTTCTTTGCATTCTGTCACTGGAAAGTCTTCTCTGGAGTACTCAACACTGCCTCCAGATCACAGGGAACGGAAGACCAAGGTTTGCATTCCCCTGTCTCAGGATGCAGACTTAATAGACTACACTGAAGAGAGGCATTTCATGGGATCTGGATAAAAGTAACTGAACTTGCTTGGATATTCTGTGTTTCTGCAACTCCCTAACTCCAGCAAGCAGAAAATAGGAGACAGCAGCAGTCTTTTCTGACTTCATTTGTCCAGTGCCCTCAAAGGTTTTATGAAAAATCTCAATCCTGAGATTAAATCCTTTCTTATTTGAATGGCAAAATAATTTCTATTATTCTCACAAACCCTCACTAAGACAGCCACACAGTCTTACACTCTTATCACCAAGCCAACATTCTATTCTGTACATCTTTCTCTATCAAAGCTCTCATATTTGCAAATATTTCCTTGTTTGTCAACTTCTGGTTTACAAACTGAATTAATATAATGGCAAGGGATGTAACATAATCCTTGTTATTGTTATCCCTGGAACATAGCAAGTGCTTAATAAATAGCAACTGATTGAATAGGAAAAGCTCATACCATTTTTTATCATTTATTTCCTAGATATTATCTATTTCCTATATATTATCTATCTCCTTGCAGGTTTGCTTCTGTTCAATAAATGGAGACTCAAGATGGGATTGCTGGGATCCAAATTTTTTGAAGACTTGAAACTCAAGTGTTTTATGAGATTGAAGGGCAGAGTAAAGGGTACAATAGGAGTTTGTTATGGCTTATATCTAGATGTCTCCTGAGAACTTTATTTGGTCATAGGCAGGGCTTTTCAGAGGTGGCTGGATCTAGAGTGCGTAATGCTGGGATTAAGTGTGTGATGCTAGAATCAAGGGTGTGTAATCAGTTCACTGACTAGTTTGGCATAGTTCTGGGTGTGGATAATGGGAAGGCCCTCCCTGGGTGTAAGTGCTACCTACTCTAAGAGTAGGTAGCCTGAATAGAATATAAGGAGCAGAAAGAGGGCTGCTGTGGTCCCTTGCTGCTTACATCTTTGCTGCTTTGTTGCCTTCTGCCTGTCATGAATTGTTTCTCTTCTGTGATGCTCCTCTATGATGCTATCCTGCCCTGGAGATATCCAACTATGGACTAAAACCTCTAAACTGCAAGGTATAATAAACCTATCCCACTTAAACTTTGAGTGTTGGGTATTTTGCTTCAGCAAGGAGGAAAGCAATGAAGACAAAGTTCAAAGACTGCTTTCTTTTCTGTGAAAGTTCCTGGACTCTGAAGTATACCACCTTCCCTGGGGTACACAATAGACTCTATTGTGACTTTCTAAAATTTAACTTTCAGGGGACTAAAAGACCCTAATGATTTTGTTGAATATTCTCTGTTATATCTATATCTTAGTTGTGATTCTATGTTTTCTTTCCCTACTAACTGTGCTTATTTTCACGGATCCTTCATTATTCTTCTTGAACCAGACTCAAACTTAATGGTTGATACTCTTGAAGGACAATAATCAGAGAAATTCATTTATGTTTTCATGTATTTCATCCTGTGAGAACATGTTTTTAATATTTGCCCACACCTTTTTGCCACACCTACTCCAAACAGATGATTCTACCTTCACAGCTTGAGTGGAGAAATGTAACAGGCAGATAGTCTGTGATCTTCATGGACTTTATTTCAAAAATATTAGATGGGTGAAAGTAGTTTGGTGGCAGAGTGGCTTATCACTTCCTTGCAAAGACGTAAGAGCTGAGTGACGGATCTAAGCAGGAAGGAGCACTGACAGTCTTTTAAGCCTGTGTATCCTAAGCATGACAAAGAAAAAACCTGAGTGTGCAAAGGACCATGCTAACTATGGTGCTGAGCATTTTGTGAATACTTATGTAAACAAATGACGACCCAAGAAGCTTCGCACTGAAACCTGGACAGATGGCCTGTTAGAATCCAGAGCTTTAGCACATTATGAAGGAAAATTAGATTGGCTTTCCCTCCAGAGTGGTGAAATGAGTTTTCTTATATCCCAAATCAATCTATAGCAATAAAATATTACATTTCATATACTCTAAACTTGTGGTTTGAGTTTCACATCTGCTATAAAATCAAGAACTCATGTTGTTGCTTAAAGAAGTGCTCTATGCTCTGTGATAGCTTTATGTCACTGTGATAAAACACCTGAGAATAACAATTTAAAAGAGGAAGGATTTACTTGGCTCACTGTTTCAGAGGTTTCAATCCATGATTGGCTGGTTTCATTGCTTTGGGCCGCAGAACATCATGGTGGAATGGTGTGATACAGTCATCTTATGGTAGCCAGGAAGCACAGAAGAAAGGAAAGAACCAGAGAGGAATGTTGGGGGGACAAGATACACCTCTCAAAGACATACTTCCAGTGACCTATTTGTCCAACTGAGCCCTATCTCCTAATAGCCCATTCAGCTATGAATTTATCAATGAGCTAATTCATTTATGTGGCTTACAGCTTTATGATGCAATCACTACTCTAAGCCCCACCTTTAAGCATTACTGCATTGGTGATCAAACTGTCAATACATGACTCTTTGGGCAACACTTCATATTTAAACTACAGCATTCCCTGATTCCGAGTTCAAAGTCACAGGATTAGGGGCTTTCCAGAGACCTTCTTAGTTGGAAGCAAGGAGATGCTCAATCATCAGCTGGCTATAGATTGACCACCACTTGAAGGAAATAACAAGGGAGAAAATAATAGGTGTAATAACAGACAGCCTCCTGTATTTAGTGGAAGAAATAGTAACACGAGTCAAAATCCAGGTGAAAAGAAGAATCTAGTCACACCTTTGCAATCCATGAACTGCCACACTGAAATTCAGAAGGGTTAATAAGCTACTTATGAATGTGATACCTGTTACATAAATAGTACTTGTTTTATGCAAACAAGTACTATTTGAAATGGTGTAGTAATTTAATCATTATCTCATATCTATAAAGTTTACTATTAGCTCCATTTTATGGATGAAGTTATTGAGGTACATGAAAAATATGTGATCTACATGAGACCATACTTATTAGAAGAGGCAGTTCTTGGATTTTTAATCAGTCGAACTACAGAGTTCAGTTTCATCATCATATAATGCTGCTTTTGTCTACATATGTGTGCAAGCTCACTACATACACACACACACCCTTCAAGTTTTGAATGGTACAACACCTGAAGGAAGAGATTATCAGGTCAGCTCCCTCTAATTAAAGGTAAAAAGATTTCCTTAGTGTCACCAAACTCAGCCTATCTCTCACTTCTTTCTCATAACAAATGACACTCATTGTCAATCAAATTAACCACTTTGCTTTGAATTTTTCCAAAGGGCAAACAGATCATTTGAATACCAGGCTTTTTTTTTTTTAATCTTCCAATTTTTGCACCTAAGTGCTCTGAAGCTGACATAGGACCTAAGTGACAGGATGCCCGGGGGTCTCCAACACCAGGTAGAGTACCATGATGGATTATCCGCAGGTGTCTGGAAGCAAGACTGTACCAGGTAGTCACTTAACTGAGTAACAGAAAAGGAGTTTAGGAGAAAGGAGCCCAGGGGACATCAGTGTCATCATATACAACTATAAAGAATTTTGATGCTGAGCAAGTTTTCTCTAATTTTATTGAAACACCTAGGATTAGAAACCTGCGTTTTGTAAATATGATCTTGATGCTGCTCTATTTTGCCCTATTTCAAAATAATGATCCTATGAAATAGTCCTCTTCTGTCAAGAAGCAAACTGATTGCTTTTTTCCCTTGCATTGTAGCAAGTACATTATTGTACCACCTTACTGGCATGTCTAAAGTCCCTGTGAAGAAGCACTATTAAAGAAAAGACCAAGAATGATTTACTTGCAGACAGATTTTTTTTTTTTAAATTCAGTATGGGGCCAGAATGTTGCAATAAGAAAGCAGTATTATTTAGATTACTGGAAATTCAGTGACCTCCCTTCTTAATCCTCTTTGCTTTGATTGGCTTGACATATCCTATCACTGATAAACTCACATCTGGATTATAATAACTGCTGAAAACTGAATGAGGTATTTTAAAAAAGGTCACTTACTTGTTTCTAACCATTCAGCCCTATTTTAATTTCCATCCTAAGAGTACACTCACAGCTTACACAGAAAAGAATTATAATGAATATAATGAATCAGCCAACTTACAAAGATACCTTAAAGGTGAAAAAGAAGCAAGCAAATAATTTTGCACTAAGAAGGTTGTTGATAAAGCCCAAAGAAATAAAGCACTTTAAGAAGTCTTGAGTCAACTAAGGCTGGACAGGAAGGAAAAAAATATTAAAACTTTTCCTACCAGAGCCCAGAGTTGTTTGAAATTAAAGAGGGAAAATGTACTGTATATATAAAATCTATCCCCATTATCATCGTCAGGGTCCTCTTCATTAAATGAGAAAAGAAATAATAGATATGAAAAATAAAATACAATGCATAAATAAGGGAAAACATTTAATTTTCTACATTTTGACTTGAATTTCAATATTCTCTCTAACAAGCATGTTAATTACAATTTTACATATTTCAAAAAAATTACAGTTGATAATTTCACCCAGAAGTCACTCAAGGGGCAACATCAACTCATAATCAAGCTAGTAAGATCAAATTTTTTTATATTTTCATTTTAAGGAGCCTGGCTCTGGGGACATTATATAACCAGGCGGACAATTAACGTCATCATAGCTTTCAGAGAATTTCATAGAATTAACAGTATAAGAAAACAGAAGCCTTTAAGGTTTTCCAGCACCTATCAGTCACACAGATTTCGCTGTGGTACTTACTGCATTAAAATTGGGGAAGAGGTTGACTGCAGCTGCAGTGTCAAGAGGAAAGGGAAGAAATGGTTTGATATCCAGCGATGGTTGCAAAGGAGGGGCTGGTGGACGGACCAGGGCTGGGAGAGCAGGACTCTGGCATGTACCACCTGGAAAGACAACAGTAAAGGAAGCAATTAGTGACACCAGGCATGGAAAAGAAAAACATCACAATCTCTGTTGAGACAAAAAGGCCAACTTTGTGGGTCACCGGAAAAAAAAACAAAAAAAAAAAAACCCGACATGGAGTCTATTTCCTTAACTGAGAATTGGCCAATCAGCACATTTGCTATTAGGCACCAGGAGCTACTGGAGCTGCTTCTTTTCCTTGGATTATAACTATCCAGTTATGTAAGTACAGTCAACTTCACGATCTGTATTTTTTTCCCCCTGTCTAAAGTTCTGGACTGGGTCAGCAACAAATCTGGAATCAAGATCTCTGGATTCAAAACAGAAACACCCTCCTTTGCTTGCTTTTCCCTCTTCGAAAACTAATCTGCTAGGAATATGCTTTGCATCTGAGTGGTTATTTAGCAGAACTGCTGTTTTCCACCAATCAAAAACTCTGGCAGTAAGATGACATGAAGCTGGCACAGAAAAGAATCTTAACCACAAACATAGGCAGCTGTACCTGATGGCCGTGGAAACCAGCGGATTAAAAACATGCAAATGCAGTGCTCCAAGCAAAGCATTCGTAAGCTGTTCTGCAGCCCTATAGCTTTTAGTGTTCAGTAACTGCCTGCCACCACCTCAGCCATGAGTAGGCGGAACTTAGATGGGCACTAATGAGCAGACGGTGGGAATGTTATAGCAACAAAGACACCCCCTTTAAAGGCACACTGTTTGCAAGAAAGCACACACCCTTGTCCCATTTTGGGACTGTAGTATGCACAAAAGCTGGAATGATGGAAGCTCGACCTCGGTGTTGTGTCTCCCATATTTTGATAACATTCCAAAGCATCAATTTACTGTTAATTAAAGTTGTTTGAATCCTAAGAAACTGTTAAAATATGCTAGCACTCTTCTAATCTGAGAGGCAAGCAACAGACTGTAAAAACCTGCTGCTGAGAATTCAAGAAGCATTAGGAAAACAAAATGCAGTGAGATTTTTCCTTTATCACAGAAAATAATTCTAGGAGGCTAAAGGGAGAAGGTAAATTCCTACCTGTGCCATTTCCTTGCCAGCCAGGTTATTTTTACAACAAAGGAAAATGAGGCCCCATACAAATTATCTTTACAAAACTCATGAGCAGCTCTCTGGTCAACTGCACATGGACCATCATCCTGCCCTCAGTCAGTTCCTGGAGCACAAAGTAAACATTCAGCAATGATTCCCCAGGGATGTCTAACCCTGCTGGGCAGAGAATCTGCTAACAAGGTGGATGACTTAATGCCTCAAACAGAAGCCATCAGCACAGGATTTAATTAACTATTCGCAAGAACCATCAGCTCTCCAGCTCCCAGGTATAAAATCAGTTGGAGCCAAATTAACAAAAAAGCAGTATTTTTCTCACTGTTTTAACTTCTCTCCTTCAATATTCCTCATCAGAACAAGGCTAACAACTGAAGTTCAAGTCAGCAAACCAATTTTTAAAAAGCACAAAGCAGAAGTATAGGACAGATGTTAAAACAAACAGAGATAAAAGCAAAGTACAGCAAACCTACAGTCTCCAGAGCACACTATAAACCTATTTTATTGTTCATCCAGTAGTGTGTTGAGTAGGGTGTATAACGTCTTCTAGAGAGGGCATCCATAAAACTTTAGTGGTAGACCTGCCATGCGCTTAGTAATGCTAAAAGTTTCTCTTTAATAAAAACTTAAAGAACCAAAATTAATAATTGATTTGTGCCTTTTCAGAAAACTAAGAAGTAAAGGGCCAGGGATCTAGCTCAGTGGCATAAGCGCCTGCCTGGCAAGTGTGAGGTTGTGAGTTCAATCCCTGGAGCTGCTAAATAAATAAATAAATAAAACTAAAAGTAAAATAGATTTTGTAACAAATCAATGATGTGGTTTAACATGTCCACAGATAATAGTGAGCTTCAATAAATAATTTTAAATTATTTTCATGTATGTTACACATAAAATAGATTGATATACATCTAATACCTTGTTTGAATCTAAGATCCACCAAATCAGGTACCCCACGTAGAGAAAAAATAAAGCTGATAAAGTCTTTAGCCATTTATGCCACATTTACAGAAACATTCCATTCTTGTAAATATATGCATGCAGTTAAGCAGGAATGTACTGCACAATTATTTGAAGTCCTCCTCTGGCTCAGAATACCCAAAGAAGTTAAGGAATAGCTCAAGCTTAATTTAATCTAGTACAATGTGAAATACAATAGATAAAAATGTTGATTTGTTAGATAAATTTAATTCACTTCTTTGCCCATGCCCTCCCTTCAATATTTAAACTACAATTTCTTTCAGAGGAGATAAAAACATCAGACAGGAGTCACATAACTTTGGGATGTTGGAGAAAATATTTGACCACATCTCTCCTACCTGTCTGAAAAGATATATAACAAGATTGTAAGAAAGCAGAGAATATGTGACTGTGTATTCACTGCCCACTTGTTACACAAATCCAGGTGTAGTGGATACTGTGGTGTGCTACCCAGATCTCTTTCTGGGACTCTTAATTTGAGGAACACTTTTGAAAGTCTCCAAGGAGTAGAGATTGTAAAAGATAAAATATATGCTTTTTATTTGAAACTCTGTATTTCATAGCATAAATAATAATTTATACAGTTTTAATAAAATAACAATTTAATCAATTACTCTAATTTCAGAGGAGTTGCTGTCTTTCCATGCCAAATTTGTTAACAAATTAAAATACACTCATTGAATATAGAATACTTAACACTGAGTGAGGTATGGAATATAGAAAGAAATAAGGTAAAGGATCTTTAAAACTCACAAAATTCTCCTTCCTTTTTTAATGTTTGTTTCTATTAGTATATAGTGTATTGACAAATGAAATTGCAAATAGTGAACTACAAAGAAAACGTATTAGAGATCACTTTGGCCTATTCACAAGACAGCTATATAGTCACAAAACTACTAATTTGTGAATCTGAAAACAAAAATACTCATTCAAAGCTACTGCTTAAAAAAGACTGAAAAAGAAAGACATTTAAAAAATCTGCCTTTTTGAAAAGTGAGCTTAAAATATAAACTTCAAAGTGCTTGACTTAGTAATTTATACAGATAAGCAGGAATTCTAAACTCATGGCTGCCACTTAAAATGTAGTATGTAAAAGAAAATGTATATGAAGTACTCAGCACAGAGCCTGGCTAATTGAAACATTCAATTTCTAATTGACAGAATAAACTCCAAAACAGTTGTTAGGTCTTCTAAAAAAATGAATTTGGAAAGTGCCTCCAAATTCTTATCTTCGTTTATTTTCATTATTCCAGAAAAAATGTTAACAATAAGTTAATTTGTAAATTAATATTATGAAACAATCTTTAGGAATGAAATAGTTTTTTTTTTTCATCATAATACAACACATTAAACCTTAAATTCCTGCACTTGATCCATTTAGGGTTCAACGAACAGTCATGGAAAACCTGTTTTATAATTTTAACTTAATCTTAGTCTCAATTAATTTTAATCTACTACATAACTTTTCATTTCCCCAGATGACAATCAAACTCAACATGATTTGGGCATATGTGAATACATATATTCACATATTATATTCACATATACATATATTCACAAATTTACACTTACCTACATTGAAACATTGGTTACTGCACATTAAGTAGTTACATAGGCAAAATAAGTTCTAGAGTTTCATTGCCCAGTAGAGTCACTATAAATAACAATAATGTGCTGTATACTGTATTTCAAAAACAGTAAAAGAAAGGATTTTGAATGTTTTTACCAATGATAAATGTTTCAAGAATGTATTTACCCTAATTTGAGGTTTCCATAATGTATACAGGTATTGAAATGTCACACAGTATCCCATAAATATGTACAATTTTATGTGTCAATAGAATATTTTAATTTAAGAAGAAATATATACTTCAAAAATTAGCTAAAATTATACCACTAAACTGCTCAAATTATTACTAAATGTCAAGAAGATACCTAGAATACTCTATAGAAATTGGATTAAAAGTAGTTAGTTGATAAAAATCTAGTATGATACACAAAGGAAACTATTAATATCCATTTTCATTTATTTCAACTAGAATTTTCCATGTCCATTGGGGAATAGAGGGGCTCACTGTAGGAAATTGTAATCTGTGTGACAGTGGGCATAGGAAAGTTAAGATATAACACTACTAATAGAAAGTGGAAAGTAAGTGATGGATTTGGAATAATAAGGCATAAGTTGGTTTCACCAAACTTCAGCCATAGAGTCCTATAATTGTTGGAATTGGCTAGAATAGGTGGGGCTCACATCTCATCACAGCTTGCTCTGGGTTCCAGATTACAGGATTTAATGTTTTCCCTGGGAGGTTTTTGGTCTTGCTTTGGTCCCACTGATTTCTGTCGCTCATTCTTCTCTTTTGGAATGGGAATGTTTACCCAGTATGTCAATGCCATTTAACTTTCTTTTTTGGTACTGCTGGGACTCACAACTCAGCATTCACTTGAGTCTCAGACAAGATGTTGGTCTTGGACTTTCTTTTTTTTATTATTATTATTTTAAAGACAGTAAAACCTTGGAGAATAAAACAAATCAAATCAAACCAGGGTAAGTGATAAAGGACTTCAAAACAATATGAAATCAACAATAATTAGCATGATGCCTTCTATTGTCTTCAAAATAGCTTCAGATACCTTCAGACACAGTAAAAATCAAGCAGGACAGAGCAGAATAGAACCAATAAAAACAAAACAATGAATGCAATAAAGGACTTCAAAACAAGGTAAGAGTAAATCCAAAATGGCCACCATAATATATCTTGCTATCTTTCAAATAGCTGCTCATGCCATTGAATATAACAAAAACAAACAAAAGAGAACAAAAGTCAACCCAACAAAACAATGAAAATGATACAGAACTTCAAAACAAGACAATAGGGAGTCAACAACGGCTACCACCTTCAGAAGGCAATCCCCGCAAGATGCCACACTGCGTACCACTATCCTCTGAACAAATGATCAGACAATTGGCCCTAGAACTGCAAGGTCAGTGAAACACCAAAACACCACAAGCATCAAATTGCATTTCACCTCAATAGCTATCATCACAGTTTGTGTTTCTTTGGATCAGCTGGTCTCTTATGGGGGGAGGGGCGATTTGTTCTTCTTGTTTGCCAGCCTGCGTGCTGGAAAGGGCTGGGGTCTGGCTGTTCCCCTGCCAGCGGCAGCAGCCTGCACATGGCGCTGGTTCACAGAGGGGCTTGCTTCTTGGTGAGTTCTTGTTCTCTCCCCCTACAGTGATGATCTTGGACTTTCCAGCAATACTAAAACCATTAGGACTTGGGCAACTCTTAAGAGATAGACTAAATGCAATTTGCATAAAGATGTATATGCAGTTTCTTTAGGGGGCAGGGAAAGAATGTCATCTATATGTTCCCCTAAAGCTTCATGAGATCATAAATAGGAACCTTTGGAAGGTGACTGAATTGTAGGAACATTACAGCTGACTTGTGTTAGGAGGTAGCTCATTGTGGGCATGACCTGGAAGGTTATATTTCTCGTCCTGGCTTCTCCCCTTTTTCTTTCTGCTTCTTGACTACCATGCCATGAGACGTTCCCCACTACCATGGCTCTCTGCCATGCTCTCCAGTCAATTATGGATTGAAATTTAAGCCAACATAAATCTAATACTTTAAATTATAAGTGATGGGTATTGTTTCTCAGCGACAAGGGAAGTGACTAAATCACTGGACATAGTTAGATTTGTTCAATTGAGCAATTTAGTTCCTTGCAGCTAGAACAAAATGTTTTTAAAACAGCTGACTTGTGAGAGAGTTTTCATTACTGCTTTAAAAAAGACAGCTTCCTTGTAAAGGTAAAGGAGTTGATAAAAGAACATAAAGTATTTAACAAAGATACCTAATACCAGAACATGTGGCACTGTCTTATGTGTGTAGAGGAATTGCAAAAGATATGAATATCATGTCAAATACGTTTCAAAAGCCCTTGAATTTACATTCTTAGTATATACTTTCCTAATCAGAAAATGAATATGCATTTTTCATTTGCCCTTGTGTGAATGCCTCTCAAATACTTAAGGTTATCTTTTAGGCATTACATGGTCAGTTTTATTGGGAAGGTTATTTTTTACTCCTTGTCTGGGATAACTATATTTCTACCATGTTTCTCTAAACTTCAGTGATCCAAATACTTATTCAATTTCTCAATGTATAAATGTTCCAAAATGAACAATGCAATTAGAAAATTATTTTGAGTTAAATTTTGAATTTAGTATAATTTGGTCATAATTTTTTAACAATGCTTTGTTTTCCTGTTTTCAACAGCTGATTCACCTACTAGGTTTTGGAAAGAAGACCCAGTACTTTGTATGTCAGGATGAAGTTCCCTATTAGCTGAAGAGATCTGTTCTTGGGAAGTCAATTCACATTTAAAATGAAGACTGAGCACATGAGAGCAAGCTGAAGCACTCCTTCACACCACACATTGACTGTTGTCTCACACTTCCTATTCTTGACCACAGGGAGCAAGGTGAGGACAGGGGTATGAGTCAGGGCAAGCCAGGACACCATGCTGGAAACAATGACTCAAAAACATTTGTCTGATACAATGTCTACAATGCCACCTTTACCCATGAAGGAAAATACATTTGACTGCTCAATGTTTTCCCCTTGCTCAAATTCTTTATTCATTTTAAGTTACAGAATTTAAATACTTCAGTAACTCACCCAAAAACTTATTTTGGAAAAAAGCTAGGACAGAAACATTGATATTATTGGTCACTATCATTAAATGCCATGACCAAAATCACAATACTAATATTGTCCAGGTGCCAATATCCTAAGTCAAATCTGCACTAGGAGAAAAATCAAATCTCTCACTTATTTAACTAACTCTCATGAGAATTTCTGATGCCTGGGAAACATCAGAGAAAATTCTGTTAGGAATGAAAGAGTGAGACATTTTAGACATTGAACTCTAAATATCCCTCTGCACTCTAGCTTCTCTTTTAAATAGTGCATAATTCAGGACAGGTATGTGTCTCACAGGGAATCAAAAGACTTTGCTTGGAAAATTCCTCTCAGGTCAGCAGTTACTGACATAGAACATAAAAATGGAAAATTTTCCTCAGGAGGAATTTCCTAAGATTTAATTTTGGACGATCAATTATGACTAATAAAAAAGGTACTCTAGTCCTGGGATGCCCAATACGGCAGTCATTAGTCATGTGAAATTACTTTAATTTTAAATTAATTAAAAATAAGTTAAATTAAAATTTCAGTTTCTCAGTCTCACTAGCCACATTTCAAATGTTCAAGAGCAACATGTGGCCAGGAGCTAATGTGTTGTACATTGCAGATACAACAACACAGTTTCATGATTACAGAAGGTTCTATTAAACATTTCAGCTCTAGTGCAAAACCAACATTCTCAAGCAAGAAATAATAAAGAGATAAACTGCTTGACACAGCCAGTTTTCAAGTTCATTGCTGATAGGGAAGAAATCTCTTTCTCCTGGGTTCTTCACTTTTCAAAACTTAGAAGAGAAATTTTCTCAGAGCCAAATGTGGTCATTTTGAGAACCTAACCAAATGCTGGGATTGTGCCAGAAAGTACTCATCATCCATTGCTAGGGATGACACTGGCAATCCATGCATCTTCATGTGTGATCAATGATGATAATACTGAAAGGGCAACCTAAATTTTTAAAAAATCATGCTGAAATATTAATGAATAAGTCCAGTGGATAAAAATGGTCCTGGACTTTTAAACCAAAGAAACAAAATGGAGCCAATCTAAAGGCAAATGGATGTTTATTAGTATTTAAAAAGTTTTGAGAGTGCTATCATAGAGCTTTTATTTTATCCAACAAAAGCCAAAATTCACTCATGTAGTTAGTTAACACAAGCAAATGTAGGCAGTAAAACCTGCCTTACCAGATCTGTCTCTAAGGGTAATTTTACTCATGATGTCTAAGCTTGGCCATCTTATTCATTAAAAAGAAAAACAAATTCTACGGTCTTACTATATGGTCATGTTTGTGTATCATCTGTGCCTCTCAGCTGATTTACCTCTGTATACTGGCCCATGACAGTGTGAAAAGGTTGTTAACCAACATTATCTAGGGCTTTAGAAAGATTAAGCTAGATTTGATATTACAGAGCTTGTTGGTGGGCTTTGTGAGTCATTAAACTGTAGGTATGTCCCAGGAGGGTAAGTGACAAGGATTTGGAATGGAAACTAGGAAATACAATAATTTTGAAATTTCTGACTAAGGTATTAAAGAGTAAGGTATGAGTAAACAAGTTTGCTAGGTATAGAAAGAATTGAGTCAATGTAGAACACCTAATATAACTCATTTTAAAAATATTGTGTGTCAAACAGCAATTCAGGCTAGAATATGTGTCATAACTCATGGTGGTACATTAAGGATTGTTATCTAGAATATAACCAAGAGTAAACACATATTTTTGAAGCCTACATCAAAGTATAGCAAATAACTAGTCACCTATTTCTAGCTCAAGATGTAATTTATGTCTGACTTCCTCCATTAACTGTTTCCTCCACATGTTTGCTGAAATATTTCTCCCAGCCACCCTGCTTTATGCAGCACAGGCTTGCATCAAGTATACATTGCCATATGCATTTGCTTCTTCATCTGTCACCACACAGGAAATTGCTGGCTCTTACAAACCACGGTCTAATTAAATATTTCTTGTCTCCTGAAGGGTACCCTGGTAACTATTTAGTAAGTTAAATGGCTGTTTTGGGAATGGAAGGCTGAAAGGAAAACTGATGAACAAATGAATGAATTAATGAAACAAAAATCACAGCCTCCTGAGATTTTGTGCCCTTCTTCTATTGTGTCCAAATTAATAATGGTGTCCACTTCAAAACCAGCAACTTCCTTGAAGAACTAGACAAACAGAGAATAAACAACCTTGAGAGTTTATTGGAGTACTTTGCTAGGAGGTGAGGAACCCTAACACTTCAGTTTTCCTTGGTTAGCTTTCCATCCTGGGACAAAATATACAACCTCTATAATTTAAAAAAGGAAAGGTTCATTTACTCCACAATTCAAAGTTTCTGATCCATGGTTAGTTTTTTACGTTACTATGGGTCTGAGATGAGGTTGAACGTCAGGTGGAAAGGTTTGGTGGAACAAAGATGCTCATCTCATGCTGAACAGAAGCAGTGAACTCAGAGTGTGAGAGACAAGACATAGTCACCAAAGTCACAACTCTACAACCCTCCCAAACATAGGCAAATGTGATTTACTAATCCCCTAGGAATCTCTCAGTGTATTACATTTTATATTGTTTTACTTTACATTTTATTAACTTTATGTCTGTTTCTTAAAATATGACTTCATACATTCCTAAAAGGTATGCATATTCTTCAATCTCATAAACAAGTCCCCTGGTTTCCACAGGCATAAAAGCAGCAGCATTTCTGCTCTTGTATACTGGGCAGCATTCTAGGTACTCTGCAGCCTTGTGAAAAAGGAAATGCAGCAGGAGCGAACTTAAAAACAATTACTCAGGATTGTTTAAATTCACATATGTAGTATATGGTGCAGGTAGGATCAGACACTAACCATTCTGCTTACAGAGTCTAAGTTTTTATCTATATTTTATTCAGAATTATTCATTTTCTTAATGAAAAGCAGTAGGGAAAAATACTGTATAAACACAGAGCTGATTTCAGTTAAAATTGTTAAACAAATGAATATACACCAAGAGGCACTTACTTGTAAGGCACTGAATCATTTGAAATGCAATTTTAAATATTTCTTCCCTCTGCTGGCATTTGTAATTCAGTATATGGCAAATTATGCACATACAAAGTCTAAGAGTGTCTGTGTACCCATCCAAAGACATCAGGCTTTTACTGTATTTGCATTCAGTTATTGGTTCAGTTCGCCCTTTCACTTAGTTTGCACAGACCAGAAGAGTAAAGGTAGAAACTAGATTTATTCCTATCATTATTAATTCTATTGCACTTAACATCTCCTGTATCATTCACCTGATAGTGAATGTTTTCACTCAATACTTGTCATTTCTTTACATTTAAATCTAGTTTTCCTTTGTAATGACAATGACACAAAATTCCTAGGAAATTCTGCTGTACTGGACACTGAGTAACATTTAGTAATATTCATCCCTAATTATCACCATCTTCAAATTAGAAAAAATGCATAAAGACTGGTGAGGAACATATTCTTGCTGCCATACATCTTTACCTAGTACATCCCAAGCATCTGTGGTATCCATTTACTTCCATCATTTAGGAACAGTAAGCATTGGTTTCCACTGCACTGGTGAACACTGTAACAAACTTTATAATGGAAAAAAGAAATTCTGATTTCAATTTCCTCAAGAACATTCCCTGTGGAGCTGACATGCGCTCTGTTTAGTCTCGGCCTCAATATGATTGTTTCTTCTGGCAAGTTTTGCTTTAAAGAAACCTAACTATATTTTCTTTTACTTCTGATACATTTAGTCCTTGGAAAAAAATGTAACATCAACTACTAATGGAATTGTAGTAATTGTGAAATCTCAAAAATCATTTGCTTTAAGTAGAAATGTCTTCTACCTCATTTCGAGTAAGATAAATACACATAACCTATTTTATTTTTGCAAGTGCTGTCTTTTTGAGCCTTTATTATATGCTCTGTGCCAGATAGCTTTACATATATTACTTACGTAAACAATGGTGATATCCCTGTTCTAACTTACAGATGAAGAAACAGGCTTAGTGAGATTATTTTACTCAACATAAGCTGTCTTGTTAAATGGTAAACTTAAGAAGAATTAAACCCCAGAGATACCCGATTTCAAAGCCTATAGTCTTTGACAATACTATACCTCTTTCTTTCTCAAATACCTACCAACTTCTGATTCCCACCAAATTAAAAGAGCAATTGATGGCAGCAGAAGTCACCTCTGAGGAAGGAGGGACATAAGTAAGTTTTCATATTTAAGTAATCATGAGCCAGCAGGTGCAGGATTTACAAATCATGAAAAAAGAGAAACTGCTTATCACCTCTCCTAGGCAAGGAAGTCCTTATTTAAAGTTACAGAGCCATCACAAAAAGAAAACACGTAATACAAAGAGACATCTATATTGTAATAAAAGACATCATAAGATGGTGCAGTTAAACACGAGACACTTGACTTGGCATGAGGTACACGTACATCTACATTAGAAGAACTAATTCATATCCATTTTACTCTATTGAAAGGGAGTCAGAAGTAACTGACTGATGTACAATATCACAAAATTATTTTTGATTCTTCTTTTATTATAAGTTTACTTAGAAATTCATAATATTACTATTCCTTAGAATTTGGGTGTCCAGAACAGCACAAGCTTAAGTAAACATTTAGGAAAAAATTTAGTAGTGTCGTTAAAATATTATGGTAGTTAAATTAACCACTCTCCTGGTAAATGATGGGGTATATAGATTGAATTGTTCAAGATTCCAAATTTCAAACAATAATGATATCAATAAAGTAATGATAGAAAAATACTGTCAGTTTTTTAGCACTTTAGATATACATACACTTCTAATTTTCATAACAATTCCATTAAGTCTTCTTAACTTTAGTTGTGGAAACTGAGGATCTATGAGATTAAGTATTCTGTCGCATTTTAATTCAAAGTATGGAAGCAGAAAAAGGTTGACTAATTCAACACTTCCATTCTTTGGAAAAATGATGGAAAAAAATTTCCCATTGTCCTCATAAGTCAAATATAGGAATTCATGATACCACTTTCTTTTCTAGTACTCAGGGCATATATTAACAATTAATCATATTTCCAGTTGGCCTAAGAATCTTACTTAACACAATATAACACTGCTTAATCCCATGGACCATTTAGTGGCCAACTCTTAACGTGTTCAAAAGTGAGGCTTCTGAAGATGATCAGATCACAAAATTCCTCCTTCACCAGTGGATTAATTCCTGGATAGAATCATAATTTGATGACATTACTGGGAGGTTACAGAAACTTGGGAGAAAGGGTCTAATTGAAGGGCATGGGTCATCATGCTATGCACCCAGGGAATGTATGCTGTAACCCAAGCCTCTTCCTCTCTCTCTGTGCTTTTACCTGCTATCGAATGAGCAGCTCTGCTCTATCTTCTCCTACCTTGATGTTTCTACATGACCACAACAGAACCAGTTGATCATGGACTGAAACCAAAAGTCAAAATCAATCTTTCATCTTTAAATCGCTTGCCTCATATATTTTGTCACAGCAATAAAAAAATGACTAACATACCAATGTAAATACTCAAAATGATGAAAGCTGATAGCATTAAGGTACCTAGTTATCTTAAATTCTTCTCTTGTGATTATCTGTGAGTATAGAAGATGCACAGAAATCATCTGTAAACAGGTACCGGGTAAAGGCTGATGGTGTCTTTATACTGCCACATAATTTGCAAAGTGTTCATTCATCTGATTGGAATCTGATAACAAGACTAAAGAGGGCATCTGGCTTTTCCAGATTATGAGGGTAACAGGAGAATCGCACTTGTTCCTGAATAAGTAGAATTCCAGTCCAAGGCTTTCTGCAACAACTAGATTGACAAAGTAAACATGTTGTCTGAGATTCCCTTATGATTCAAACATGATGGAATACTTTGAGAATATACAGCTGCCTCATAGCTATTCTTCATGGACATGCAAACATGAGACAGTGAAAGTTTGTTCAGTGACCTAATCACTGTGAACTCAAAGCTTGGTAGAAAACAAAATGACTAACCCTAAAAAGAAATTAGAGAAAGGGCTTCTCTGATCACAGCCTCAGAGAACTGGAATTACTCCTTTTAAACTCATCGATTTGTTTACATTAAATTGTAAGGATTATTTTGTGCTTCTGAAAGGACATTAACCGCAAAGGAGCAAAATGGAATGTATCAAATTGCTTTGAGTAGGAATGCCAGCTGAGAGAGAAAAGAAATTCTGTAACAAGCTTAGCTTCTGAAATTGGTCTTGTATTTTCCTGAATGATTCTAATCTGTCCTGAACATGGTTTTCAAAAGTCAGCACATCTTCCAAATGCTAAATATCTGTCTCTTGTGTTATCAAAGTCACTATGACTTCCTCTTGCCTACTGATATCATTTAGTGTCATCATAAATCTAATATAAAGAAAATAATTCTTCAAATTTCATAAATTTGTATTCTTTCTTCAATATTTTCCAGCATTTCAAAGTTCAACTGAAACACTTTTTTTTTTTTTTAATTTTCCCAGGTTGGCCTCAAACTCTACAGCAATCCTCCTGCACGCTGGGATTACAGACGAGGCATGCCGCCCTGCCCTGAAACACCCTTTTTGTAGACCTGACAGACTAAGTGACTAAGAGCACAAACTTTGTCATCAGAAATCTGCAAATTCCAGTATTTTCATGTCCTTAGGAATTTAAAGATCTTTTAGTTTCTCCTTCCATAAAAGAAGAAAAAATATTACATCTGAACCTCAAGATTTTGGTATGGTTTCTATGGACAGACTAGTAAATTATAGTAACCATTCTTACTGTATTTTATTCAATATTTTATTGAGATGATAAAATAAATGTCATACATTTTATTAATACTATTGTTTAAATCATTAATCAGTAACTCTTTTATAGTTCTTATTTTTGTGTAGGAATAGTTATTTGGTTGTGGCTTAGCCTTTTGAAGGATAATGTCCATGTCTGTACTGCCATTTTTCCCACCAAACATGGCTGCTAATGCAGTGTTTTGAAATCTATAGGCACTCAAGTGATCTTCAGTGAATGAATGAATAAATGAATGCACAAATAAGGTACTGTTCTTTGAAAGCTAATGTCAAGAGAGGAAATAGAAATGGCACAAAGCATGTAATTTCATTAATACTGCTAAGTTGTTTCATATTAAGAATGTAAAATATTCATCGGTACCTGTTTTCAATATTTGAGCATTGTGAGGTGATAGGCATAAAGAACATTTTTAAAAGATAGAAATAAAAAACAAACAAGGGAGAGAACAAGGAGGGAAAACAGTTCAGGTAAATGATCATATCCAAATCTGATATCAAAATATCTTATTTGACCTAGACAAACTGTTATTAAAACAGCTTGTAAACAGCATGAAAAATACCCTAAAGGCATGTGATAGTGATTCAAACTCTTAAAACATCTCCTGCTATTTTTAAAATGGGAATTTAACCAGTAAAGAGTCTGATGCTCTCAGACAAAATATTACAAGGACAAAAATGAGTTCAGAGCATACTCTGGGATGGACACTCAAAGCATGACAGCCGCCTCAGAACCTGGGATGGAAAGAGTTCATATTAATTTTAGTCAATGGAAAGTAAAAACACATTAATTCACACCATCTCTTTTTAGTGTTGTCCTCCACTACTTATTTCCCTCTTCACCTCTTATCTCAGCTACTCCTCACCTTTCTTTCCTCTCAGAGTTTGGCTCATGCATTCTTTCTCACAAACATTCATCAAATGTTTATTGGTTGCTCACTCTCTTGAATGCACTGTGTAAGTTTCGATATAAGTAAATATGATCTCAAGCCCTTTTAATAAAGATAAAATAAAGCAGAAGCAATGGAACAAGCAATAGATGTTCTTTTATTCCTTCTCACTACAGTTTGTCTTTTGTAATAAATTTCTCTTATTTAACATTTTCATGCAAATGTAGTAAGTAGTAACATCAGATTAAAATTTCCACAGGTTTTAATAAAAGAAGGTAGCTTTATTTAAAAAAATAAAATAACATGAAACCCCTTTCTGAACCACCAAATACAAAGAAGTGCAATTTGCTAATAATGAAATATATTAACAAAAGAATATTGGTTAATTTGTTCTTTCCTCCATATTTTCAAATATTTGATATCCACTTCACTTAACATAGCCCATTTGTGATGCTGGATTAACAGCATTGGTTATGATGACCAACACTTTTTTGCCAAAAGGTGACACATCCTACTACTCACACGGACAAGAACTAGAACCAATTTTATGGGTGACTTTCTTATCTATTTGCTATATTTTAATGAACTATTCTAATCAGCCAAATTTTAGACAGCATATTGGTACTGAGCAAATCTTAATAATAATTGCATATGGCAATTTTGCCTGTAGTTGAAGAATTCAACAAGTTCAGCCGAAATTTTAGTTTATTTTCTTCAAATACCCTAGCCAAATATGAATGCTACATAACTCTGCAAAGAAATATACTTTCTTCTCTACCTTTATGTGCAAGGTTATTATTTTAGAGTCCCTTTCCTCCATAGACACTATGCTTTATATATTTAGTCTTTCAACAGCAACTGCCACAAAGCCAGGGAGATATTTTACGTTTTTTATCTTTAAAGAGTTTTGCTTTCCATTTTGAATTGTCTTTGACTATATATGCATTAGCTAGTTTGAACTGGTTCTCAAATGGCTGATAAATTCCAATTATATATCTGACTACAACAGAACTGCTTCAAGGCACTCAAGACTCCCCTATTACACGTCAGAGTATTCCATCATTGCAAGGTATGTGAAATACTTCCCTGATAGCTTACACATACGTTAAGTGTTCTTTAATACACATTATTTTGGGGCATGGGGATTTAGCTCAGCAGCATAAGTACCTGCCTGGCAAGCAAGAGGTTATGAGTTCAACCCCCAGCACGAAAAAAAAAAACAAACCACATTATCTTTATTTTAAATAAACCATATATTTGGAAAACACATATTAATATAGTCTATGAGTAAAATCCTACAGTTTTTGACACATGGGATATAAATGTGATTGGCACGAAGTAAATTATGTTATTCATTATGTTTCCATAAAGGTAATGGCTGAGTGATTGGTAAATTAAAAGTGATTATTTCAATAATGAGATATTGCAAATAAGCAGACTTTAATCAGCTGAAAGAAATGGCAGGACATACCTCAAGGGGCAAGCTTAGGAAAACTGGCTGTCCTTCAGAGAAATTTGTAACACCAAGAGCACAAATGTACAGCTCAGATAAAGTGGGTAAAAGGAAAATTAAATGGGCAGATAATTGTTATGCGATACTTTGTGGACAAGTTCTGTATTACAACCGCAAACTCTGCCATTGTAGTGAGAAAAGTTATAAACAATATGTAAACAGATGGGCATTTCTGTATTACAATAAAATTGTGTTACTAGAACAATTATCACCCAGATTTAGCTCTCTGGCATCAACTGTATGTAGTGTGCTGATCCTAGTCTAGAGTACAAGCACTCAAATTTTAGTAAGCATCTCAAATACCTGGAGAACTTTCTATAACACATACTGCTGAGGCCTACTCCTACCAACAGCTTCTGATTGATTCTTGAGCGAGAGTTGCTAACGTGCATTTAATTGCAATTCCCAGGTAATGCTGATGATGTTCATCCAGGGCCTACATGTTGATGATGGTGGAGAGGGAGTAGAAATGATAAACCCAAGGCATGAGTAAAAGGGGTGTTTGGTGCATTATAAGTTACCTCCCAGGATTTCCTGCTTCCTAGTGTATCTATCATTCCTGCATCATACCCAAGGCTGAATTTGTTGATGTCATTGCTGTAATTAGGTTATATGACCTAAAAAATGAAAAATTATGCATGTGGGCCTGAGTTAAGTACATAAGACTTCTGAAAGCAAATTCTCTAGCTTTTCACAGAAGCAATACAATGATTCAAGGTTGCTTTGCTGACTTGACAATGGAGGCCACATGTTAAGGAATACAGGAGGCCTCTAGGCCCTCAAAGCAGCACCAGACTAATATTTAGCAAGGAAACAGATATGTCAGTCCTACAACCACAGGAATTAATTTCTTAAATAGCAATGAACTTGAACAAGTTTGTCCCAGTCTCTAGATGCGAACTCATTCCAACCAACATCTTGACTTCAGCTTGCTGATGTTCTGAGCATTGAACAAAGCCACATCATGCTAAACTACTAATCTTCAAAACTGTTAGGTCATAAACGCGTAACAGTTGAAGCTACTGAGTTTCTAGTAACTAATTATGCAGCAATAGAAATCTAACCCCATGAATGTGGGGTGGGTCGCCTCTTGGACCTTAATCTCCCTAGCTGAACAAGATGTGTCCACTGGCAAGTATCACAACTGTAACCACCTCCAGGCACATTCTGCTCTACTCACTACCTACTTTACTCTTCAAAGCACTCTCTCTTTGAATTAAGACATTTTCCAACTGTTTGCTCCCCCTTCTGTTGAGAAGCTCTGAAAAACAGAATAGCTTGTATGCTTGGAAAGTTTAGCCACGCTACACATAAAAACAGTTAACTCTTCATTTCTTTCCACACAACTTTAAATTCTTTAGCATCAAACATGAGACAATCCAGGCCATTTCAATGACAGAAAGAACCATTTTAACCTTAATAAGCCCAAATTCATAAAAAGTTCAAAAATACCTTCAACAGTTAACTATTATAAAATCACATTAATTTAAAAGCAGTACATTTTCTGACATTTAAAAAGTCTCTGACATGGCATATCCATAGTTTGATTTTTCTAATGTTCTTATAAAGGTCATGTTTATGGTATAATAAGCACACATTTGCAAGGGTTATTAATCAGAGTAAAGCTAGGTTACAAACAGATTCCCAAAGAATTTTCCATTTTTATTCGGAACATATCAGCTGCTTAAGAATGTCACATTTTCAGGGAACTGCTTGGAAAAAAGATTAATAATTTTGTTCAAAGAGATATCTTCATTTTAAATTAAGCTGGAGTGCAGCTTAGGAAAATAAATGACAGGAATATGTTCTACTAATTCAGCAAACTTCTACAGAGATTTAGAAAATTCTAATTGTTAAGCTAATGCTAGTTAGCAAAGAAAATGCTGGGGTCTCAAGAGTTTTATAAAGAATCCACTGGATACTGGCAATATGCTTTTCAAATGTGTATGTGATGGGAGGCACACACCTTTTTAATGCTAAGATATACTGCACACTCCTGGTGATACAGGAGATAAACTTTATTATATCAAAAAACATTGCCTTCTCATTTGAATCGGCAAGCAAAATATAGTTTCCTTCTTGCTGAAGGCAGAAAAATCAACTTTTTTGTTTTAATATTCAAGAAATGCCAAAAGAGGAATGTCCCTGAAGATTTGGCCTCTTGGAACCATTATTTGCCTTAGGGACAAGAATTCAACTTACTGTTGAAAAATAAACATATTTTTCAAAATATTTAATCTTGATAAAGAGAAACAAACATACTATGGGCATAGCCTAACAGCTCATAAAAGACAGGAGAAGTAGTGGTCTTTTAAACATTTGGTTTTCAAATTTCTGTAACTCTGGTTTTTCTGAGTTTTTTTCCTACCTTGACTGTGATGAACTTCACAAACCAGACAGGGAACTGGACAACTGCAGTCTTGCTCCAATAAGAGCAAGTATCCAACAAGAAGTACTGGCTCCAAAGAGCTGCTTTCACCGACGGGTGTTTAAACTAAATGCTCTAACCAAATTTCAAGGCCTCTGAATAGTCTGACTCATAGAAAGACACAGTATAAACAGAATAGAAAGTAGAAATTAGTAATTGGCAAGTCCTAATTACTAATGATCTGAAAATTGTGGAAAACTTTTCTTGTATGTGGCAATATATCTGCCTTTCTTAATTTAGAAAATAAAGTACAGGAAGTACAAATGTTCAGACACAACGAATGCTTGGCCAAGAAACATGGTAAAGCAAGAAGCCAAGCAAGAAGCAAGACAGGTGAATTCCCCTGGGCAATGATTCTTCAACTGGGACAATCAGAGCAGGGAGAATGGAACAACTAAGAAAGGGAAAGGAGAACAGTAGTAAAATCTGAGGGACAGGTAGCTTTGGCCATCGCAGATGTCCAACTCAGCTTTCCAAAAGAGAAATGACAAAGGCAAACTGAGACATTCTAGACTTTCATGAGACAGACCTCCATGAGAGTGATTAAAGTCAGATAATACAGAATTAAAAAAATAGCAACACAATGAAAATAAACAAAGTGGCCACATGTGGTGGTGCATGCCTGTAATCTCAGCATTTGGGAGGCTGAGGCAGGAGGGTCATTATGAGTTCAAGGCTAGGCTGGGCTATACAGTGAGTTGAAGGCCAGCCTGAACTGGATAGCTAGACACTTTTTTAAAAAACCAAAATAAATAAATAATAAACAGTAACATTTCAAAAATTAGCAGGCAGTTTGGTGTTTGTAAACATTTTAATAATAAGTAGAAATGTCTATTCAACTTATAATAATTTTTAAGTCTCTTCAGTGGTATTAGTATTACAAATTATTTATGTTTCTGGATTTTATGGTTTCTACAAAATTTTTGACAAGTGCAGATTATACATAAGTATAAAGACATTTAAATATTATACTCTGAAATTACTCAGAGTCTCCAGTCAAGGCATTGAAAAAGTATCCAATTTGAAGCTGCAATACTGCATAAAAGCATCATGACAGAGAATAACGATGGCCAACTGCAATATATGTAATGTGAGTCAGAGGTGAGTATTATCATTAATTAATCATTCATGTTATCATTAATTTCTAGTAGGCACATCAAAAAAATAAACAGGCAAAGTTACTTGAATATTACGTTTTATCCAACCAGTATACATAAAAGATCATTTCATCCTCTATAAGCAATATAAAAATAAGGCACTATTTCATACTGTTTTGTGAGCAAACGCTTTAAAAACCAGAGCGAACTTTACACTTACAGCGCATGTGCCCAATTTGAATTGTGTATTAGCCACATGTGACTGCTAGCTATAATCTAGTTCAGGCACAAAGTTAATAATAAACCTTTTGAATTAGACTCTGAACTGAATTTAAAACCTATTTCCCCTATTAACTATGTCTAGGCCACAGTGATAGAATTTCTTAACCTAATTTCTCATTAGGATAAACTGGGAAAATAATGGAATCCTACTTCACTCTAGAATTCTACTCCAAGAATTGTTCTCTGGATTAAATCAGATAATTCATATAAAACTAATTTTAATACTACTTGACAATAAATATTCAACAATTTTTAATTTTAAAATGACTTTGAAATTACTTGTAATTCCCAAAATTTGAGTCCCAAAACACTTACTTTCAGTAGCCATGGGATCCAGTCTTTATACATTAAGTCATCCCAGTGGTATATCACATATGATCACTGGTCTTTGAGAATTCTTCCCCTGAATTATCACTGACTCATGGCTTTGAACAGAGTGTGGCATGTCATGCACATTCCAGAACCTGAGGCTCAGGGGTCTGGAAGCTCTTAACTTTTGATCTTGGTAACTCTCCATAAGAATGCTGGGAGTCCTGTTGGTAAGGAAACCATTCTAGCTTTCAGGAAGATGAGCACACATGAAAAAGGAAAGCCAGGTTCAACAGATGATAACAATCACCAATATCCAGAAAAACAATTAAAGCCTACCTCTGGTTATTCTCCATATACATGCTGCAATATGAATGAAACAGGTAAAGCAAGTAGGAGTTTTCAAACCCAAACTATCACAAAAAAAAATACATATAACAAAACCATTATGTACAACCTATATTTTTATTGAGACCATTTTCAAAACACTTTAGATTTTTAGCAATATTAAAGAGGAAAGTACGGAGTTCCCATAAACCCTGTTTCTATACACTCATATCCTCCTGCATTATCAATATCCCTCACCAAATTTGTACATTTGTTACAACTGATGAACTTACATTGACATGACATTATTACCCAGAGATCACAGTTTACATTAAGGTTCATTCTTGGTTTTGTGTATGCTAAAAGTTTGGACAAATACATAATGATATAGCCACACCATTATAATACCATACAAAAAATTTCATTGATCTAAAATCCTAACAATATGGTTTTTTTGGGGAGAGGGGGTAAAGCAAAATATGCCTGTAAATTAACAGGGAATCAACACAAAAGGGAAAAAAATGGTTTGGCAATGATGATTCTGCACAATCTCTATGTGTCCCATCTGAGAAATAGTTAAACGCCTTAAAGCTATGTTCACTGCAGAAAAGTTAAGACAACATTAAATAGAAAATAGATTTGTGAATAAATCAGTGCAATTTCACTATAAGAAGTCACCTTCGCCAGGTGTGGTGGCTCACGCCTGAAATCCTAGCACTCGAGAGGCTGAGGCAGGAGGATTGCTGTCATTTCAAGGTAAGACAGGGCTACACAGGGAGTTGAAAGCCAGTCTGAACTATACACTGACACCCTGTCTCAAAAATAAAAACAAAAACAAAACAAAAAACCGCATCTCTGTCATTTCAGTGTCTCTACTGTTTTGATCCTTTATGTATTCAAGGGGGGTAAACATATTAGATTTAAAAAGCATAATCACTTGAAATTGATTTTGTCCTACTGAGAATAACCACATATTAGTAAATAAGGTCATATCAAAAATGAGTTTTAAAACATCCTGTTAGATTTTATGAGCATTTTATTTTGTGTATGCCCATAATTGATTTAACCAGTGTCCCATAATTTGTTAGTATGGGTAGTTACAGGTTTTACCATTACAAGTAAAACATATAGTATTTTTACAAAATTTTATTAGCATATGTGTGCAGTA
Organism: Cuniculus paca; assembly: GCA_004365215.1. NCBI lineage: Eukaryota > Metazoa > Chordata > Mammalia > Rodentia > Cuniculidae > Cuniculus > Cuniculus paca. Next base: position 1,955 of record RJWT010006797.1, on the reverse strand, counting down.
CATAATTATTACATTCATTGTAGAGAATTGGTACATATTCATAAAACATCTGAATTCTATCTTACCCTTTCCCCACCCAACATTTGTCAGCATCAGACTCATTTCTTTATCTTATAAGTCATTATGACATTTACTCTCATACATACAGATTAACAACCAGACTAATAAACCAAAAATGATATAAGACATGTGAGACAAATATACCAAATCAAGGTACACTTTAAGACACATCGTCCAAGCCTGATTACAATTAATATTTTCATAGAAATTTTTTTTAAATGAAACAAAATATGAAGGCAATTGAAATATTGGGGAGGAGGAAGAAATATCTACCACTAGACACATTGCATGATTATTCGTATATAAAATTTTACTTAAAAAAGTTTTTATCACAGACATAGTGAAATGTTTTTCAAATCTCAGCCACTTGAAATGTTATTATATATTCCTATAGTGCATGGATGTCTAGTGAACACTTTTAAATCTATAACTGCTGTTGTCTGATAAAAGTCTAACAAGCATTTAGCTAATATCTCCAGGAATGCAACATAAAAACTAAATGCCAAGTTATATAATTTAAAAAATGACAAAGAGAAATTTCTCATTTCCCACTCAACAGCTTTGCATTGCACCATATGTTTAGAAAATCAATTAAGAGCACGCCAGGGTATCTGAAAACAGTATGCGGATGCTATGAAATTATTATAATGTGCTTGTGATTCCAACAACATACTTAATATATATCAAGAGATAGTCCTTAGCCAAGAAAAGAGCCATTTAATAAAACAAATAAAAAATGTTCTCCTGGACAAAGAAAGGGAACTTGGATACATATAAATCTTACATGATGCTCATGTGTAAAAGTGATAAATGCCAATATCCAAAGGTTTTTCTAATGTATAAATACTTAGAATTATCCATCCTACTTTCTCAAAGTCCAAAAGTACTATTCCATTTAAACACTGAACAACTGGATCTCACAGCACTAAACCAAGCTGACTTTGTTCCGGTACAATATTCTAAAGGTACTGACCAGAAAGAATGTTGATGTTTCCCTAGTACTATGCAGAGGACAGCATCACCAACTTCAATGAATGAATAATTATTCAGTCACTGCAAGAGTGTGTTATGTTTTGGGAAAGCACAAGCTTAATGGAATTTATAACATCCAGATAAACTATCATTTCAAATAAGCCACTTCCCCTTTCTCCCAAGCTCCCTAATATGGGTAGACTTGAAGAGCATCTATAAGCATAATAGTCATTTGAAACGCTATAAATTACAGTATCTAATTGGGAATGTGTATTTGACTTAGATTTCTTGTACATTTAGTTCATACGTATCACTCTTTGAAGACCTTATTTCTTCTTACAGTAATATCAGACTACGGGTGAGGCCAATGTGTAGCTGTCTGCAGCCTCAACTCATACACAACTTATAAATTAATGCTAAGAGTCTCTAAAGCAATGATTCTCAAATGTTACCAGAATCACCAGGCTTAAAAAACGCACTGATCCCTAGGCTTCATCATTGAAGAATTTAATTTCTTAGAAATGCCCAGGTGATGATGAGGCTAGTAAGAACTGGGATCTTACTTTGAGAATTATTGCATTAAAATAAACTTGTACTAAAGTGGGAATGTTATTACAATTTCTTATGGTTAATACATTGTGTCAACTTGAGAAGTTCAGAAGTTTAAGAAACTCAGCAACTCTACATCTTGGGGTGTAGAGAACAAGCAGTTACCTTTCTAGGACGTTGTTCACTGTGTCAATTTGAGAAGGTCAGAAGTTTAAGTGATTCAGCATGGGGCCAGGGTCCCTAGTTTGTAACATCCTCAGTTTGTAATATCCTCATCCTGTGCAAAGGAGGGCAAGGACATTTTGTGAGTGTTACATCCACCCTGAAGGTTGGGGAGGGGGTGGCCGGTATGCAATTTAAGGGATGGAGAAGAG
>RJWT010006796.1:0-28564 GCA_004365215.1 Cuniculus paca | reverse complement strand
AAATAGCTGTCCATGCCATCAAGTATAATAAAATCAAACACATCAGAATAAAACGAAACTAATCAGAACAATGAAAACAATATGAGATGAAACCTCTTCTTACACTGAGCATGAAATATTTCCTGTTTGGGCCACAAGGCCCTTTGGCATTGTTTCTAATCCATTATTCTTCTCTTAACTACTGTTATTTAATTTTCTGTCCTGAGTTTTTGTTGGTTTAAGCTTTATTGACTGGGACCTTTTGATATTGCTCTTGTTCTTTAGTAATGAAACATGTCATTAATTCAAAAAGTACAGGGACCTATAACAAACACCCCTGTGCTCACCTCCAGACTTAAACAAATACCAATATTTTGTATTACTTTTTTTTGTTTTAAAGATAGTAAAACCCAGCAAAACAAAACAGAATAAATCCAATCAAAACACAGCAGTAAAATTGGTACAGAATATCAAAGCAGGGTAATGGGAAAACAACAATGGCTACTAGAGTGTATGTTGTTATCTTCACAGTAGTTTTCCATTCCATCAGTTATAGCAAAATCAGACCAAAACAAAACAAAATAAAACCAATCAAAACAGAATATTAAGTAAAGCAAAAAATAATTAATAAGAATAAAACAAAATAGTGAGAACGTTATTAGTCTTAAAAACAAGACAGATAAAAACCCCCATATTTACCGTATTGCATACTGTTATCCTTCCTCAGACTGTCAACCCCATGCCTGTAAATTCAACCTAACAATACAATCCTTCAGATGCTTTTTGTACCTCAGTTGCTATCAGCTCAGGCTGACCTCCAAACCACGTGGTGGCTTACGGGGTAAGAGAGTTTGGTGATTTTCAGCCTGCATGCCAGTAGGCTTACAGGAGGCACTGACTTTTTCTCTTCCTGGGTCCCACACAATCTGCACAGCTTAGCAGAAAGGCTGGCTCGTTGGATCCTTGATTGACTCCTCCCAGTCCCAGTATGGCTGATTCTTGGGAGCTGCTGACTTTTCCTTGTCTTCCTGGGTCCCGCATGATCTGCGCGGCTTACCAGAAAGGCTGGCTAGCTGGATCCTTGATCGGCTCCTTCCAGTCCCAGCATGGCTGATTCTCAGGAGTTGCTATCTGACTTTTTTGTCTTCCTGGGTTCCGCATGGTCTGCTTGGCTTACCAGAAAGACTGGCTAGTTGGATCCTTGACTGACTCCTCCCAGTCCCAGCATGGCTGGTTCTCAGGAGTTGCTGACTTTTCCTTGTCTTCCTGGGTCCTGCATGGTCTGCACGGCTTTGTATTACTTTTCAATAAATAAAACATTACAGGTTCACTGGGGATATAGTTCTACCTGCACAGAACCTGCCTGACAAGTGCAAGGATGTGAGTTCAATCCCTGGTACAAAAAAAAGCAAGCAAGCAAACAAACAAACAAAAATGACAGGTTCACTTGGAGTCAACTAGGTGTAGTTTTTCAAAGTTTCCTATTGAGGTTAAGATGCTAAAATCTAGTTAAAAGAAATTTTAAAAACAGCATAAGTTTCTTCAGAAAGTGTGTTCCTTTTAAATGACTAGGTCGGGAGTCTTTTAGATGAAGGTATTCTGGGAAGTTTAGTCCTAGGTTCTGTTCTCTTCTCTATTTCCTTCTGTACTTGAGCACATCCATGGCCCATGGCTTAGTTACCACACTAGCGATGATGACTCCTATGTTTGTCTCTTCAATCCATACCTCCCCTTGGAATTCTAGATTGGTGCATACAGTGATGGTCTCTTTGTGCCAGAAGCTCATCAGTTTTATCCCATACTCCCTTCAAACCAGGATTTCTCTGACTTCTGCTTATCCCATGGCCCCATCATTTATCCCATTATGCATCACTGACTTCTAGGGTTTAATTTAATACCTTATACTCTATTACTTCTTGCATAACTTAATCTCTCAGCAAGTTCAAATTCCACCTCCTCAATATGTATCAAATCAACTCCCTCTGTATTCCTCGTGAGCACCGTCCTAGTCCAAGCCATCATTGTCTCCTCCTCAGACGTCAGTAATAGCTTCCTAACTGTCTTACGCATCTACATAGGCCCCTCTGGCAGTTTCTCTGCATTGCAGCCAGAGTGAACTTTTGAAAACACAAATCTTATGATTGGAGCACTGTCCTCCTGGACCATGATTCTTAAGATAAGATGAATGATGGATGTCCTTCATGGTCAGACCCCGCCTATATTTGTCGACTTCTTTGGTTACTCTGTACGCTGACCTTTTAGATTTTGAAAACATTACGCCTGCTTCTCCCCTAGAGTTTTTGCACACTTTGTTTCCTCACCTGGAAAGTCTCTCCCTTCTCTATGTATGGGGTTAATTACTATGCTTCACTTAGACCTCAAATCACACACTGCTTCTTGAGGGAAGCTTCCCTGATCCCTCAATATGGGTCAGATTTCTTTATTAGGTCTTATTTAATTGTATTCTTTTCTTCCCTCACCCTTTTCTTAGATGAAAACTGTACTACACCCTTACCATTACATAGTAAGTTTCATGAAGATGTGAATAGATTAGTGAATCTCCAGCTACACAATTTATTACTATCCTTGTCTGGATCATGTGGAAACACATTTGATGGTGCTGATAACAAAGGTATGGAATTTCAGGCTTTTGTTGCCTGTAAATCTCATCCTTCTATGTTTCAAGAGTAACACAAGGACTTAGGCCAGTGATCCAACTGGTATAATGAGATAAAGGGTGGGAAAGCTCCTGGCATAAAATGGTTGATTAAAGATAAAGTGCTTTTAAAAGGTATTTTAATGAAATGCAAAGAACTGTGAATTCAGATCTCTGGTCAGTCTCTTCTATATTCTCAAAAGCTTCAGTAGTAGGCAAATTCTCAGCCTCAGTTTCATCATCTGTGAGACAGCAATATACTATCTTCTAAGTTAGGTGTAATAGCAGAAGTTATGTATCCACAGTGCCTGCACCGTAGAGTGAGTAAAAGTCTACACAACAAAGAAAGCCTGAATAAATAAATCAACATGCATGAATGAAAGTGAAGTAGCCAGAATATTGCCCGGTTTTCAAACTGAGTGGAGAAACATAGTCTCACCAAGAAAAGGAAAGGATGCAGCACAGAAAGAAGAACAGAATCAGTGGGTGGGTGGGGGATGCCAGAGATGGCAAAAGAAGAATGTTATGGTTTTGATTGACGATGTCCCCCCAAAGCTTCATGTGTTCAGAGGTGGGACTTTTAAAAGGTAACTGGGTTGGGTGGGCAGTATATTCATCGGTGTTCTTGTTGGAAGAGGTAGTTCATCGGGGCTGTAACCCTCCCAACCTGCTCCTCTATTGTCCCTGTGTGTCCCTTCTACCATTATATGAGCAGCTTCCCTCCATAGGTTCTTTCACTATGCCATTTCTCCTTTGGAGCCAGCTGACCATGCCCAGACTGAGATCCCTGGAACTTAGAGCCAAAACAAACCTCTCCCCCTTTAAGAGTTGAATGTTGGGTATGTTGTACCAGTGACAAGAAAGTGACTAAGAATCAGATCTCCGAAGAGTGAATTCTCCTAGAGACTAAAGCATGTAATTCATAGTTAATGACTGTAATAAGAAGGGAAGGTCATTTGTGACTTTGGCAAAAATAGCTTTTGGCAAAGTGGAGGGGCAGAAGATAGAATCAACTGAGTTGGGAGGTGAGGAACAGAAACAGTGAGCTTTTATTATTTCTTTGAGAAATGTCCCTAGAATTGGCATAAGGGACACTGCATAGAGTAACTGGAGGAAGAGACAGAGATGAGAGAGGTGATGTCTTTTGTCTTTTGTTTTTAGGTGGGAGAGATAGCAACTATTTATAGTCTAAGAGAGAGAGAGAGAATTGGAGGAAAGGAAGACAGATGATGCACCAGAGAGAGAAAACAATGAACAGAATTGAGTTCAGAAGAGTATCATGATGCCAGCCCTGTCCTCATTGACCCACTGGAGTGCCCCATAGCCAGATCCTCCTACATAGAGAAATGCATATCCCTTCCCCGGACTCTATCACTAGGTCACCCTTATATTTACATTTTTTACCTCCTTCTGCAGTTCCCTAACTTTTTGCCTTGCCTCTCTCTTGAGCCTGCATGCACCCTTTGGATCTGTCCTTGTTTTAGCTCCTCTGGCACTGACCAGTGGCTATGCTGCTGCTCTCACCCTCAGCTGTTGCTGAGCCCAATTTTTTTGGCCACTCTAAGCAACTGCCCTGCCAAGCCCCCATCGTGACTGTCCTCACAGAAGTGCTTCCCAAAGGGGATCACTACAAGAGGATGTAATTTGAGCCAGAGGGAAGGGTAGCTTCTGAGGCTGTAGAAGAGAAGATGAGGAAGGGAGCCGTGAAATGTATCTGAAAGGGAAACTTTACCTTCCTTTAAGAAAAGTCAGTACCTTTTTAGTTTTTTACCATGATAATGTGTTACATCAAAAATAAAACCTTTGCTTCAAAACAAATATATATATATACATACATTTACATATATATATATATAATTTATAATTGAAAGGAGAAAGTATGCTCAGTCATTTATGTAATAAATACTCACTGAACCCCTGGAGACTGCATGCTAGATAATGGTGACATCAGTGACTCAGAGAGCTTTCTATTATAGTAGTGGGAGCAACAGGAAGACGTTAAACCAATCATTACACATCTAGTCATGAAGACGGGACTTTGGGCGAGTGCTATGTGAAAGCGTCTGTTGTCACAGAATTCAGGAAACAAGGTCATTTGCTCAGAGGTGATGCAAGCAAGTAGGTGGCTGGAAAGGAATGATAGAGGTGGAAGGGGAAGCTGCAGGAAAGGAAAGATCAGATGGATAAAAAAATATGTAAACCAGAACAGAGCTAAACATACTCTGCTTGAACATCTCCAAATTCAAATGCCAGAACACAATTTTAACCTGGCAGTGTGTGTCACCTCATTTGTTTTTAAAACAGCAGACTCTTTCTTCCAGTGTCTGTTAGTCAGCACTATCATTATCACAGAAATCATCTCTTGCAGAAATATCTCCAATTCACACTAAATTTACTAACAATAGCTACTCCATGTCTACAGATACATGCTTAAATTAAAAGCTATAATTGTGTTCTTATTAGGTTCTTAGTGAGATTTTAACATGGGTTCATAGGAACCATTTAGCTTAATTGCCCTGGGCTTTGACAAGCTCTAAACCATTGTCTTCCAAGGCAATAGACACTATGTCCTGGTTAAGCATAAAAAAGTATAATATTACCAACAAGTGCGTTCTAATTGCCTCTAACATATTTAAACAATTATACCTTAATTAAAATCTTATAAATCTTAAGTGCTTCAGAACTGTTTCTCTTAATCTCAAACACACATTTCTTAAAAATCGTTTCCTATTGTGTGAGATATATTTGATACATATTGTAACAGAAAATTAAAGATGAAGTAGACATCTCTTATATGAAATGTGCTTTTATTTACCCATCACAGATTTTCTATATGGGGAATTCCAAATGCAGTTAGATTTTGATGTTGAATTGTGTACTTACTAAGAGTGTTTTCAGACATTATCAAGTAACAAAAATAAAGAAGCTGTGAGAAAAGCATTTTATTGATGCTTCATGGACAACTTTGATTCATTTGTTTTGTGTGCCTCTTGCTTATGTTCTCTGTTCATCTAATTTGCTTTTATTATCTATCTGACACAGCTTCATGTATTATTAGCTGTAAGATGGGAGACAAGAAAAGGTTTGCCACTGAATTTTAATAAGATCTGTGATGTGTTGCACATAGTAGGTAAATAAATATTATTGAATTCATTTTAATTAAGTCAGGATCAAGGATATGTGGCTGATGGTTGAGATACATGTTGCTATAGTAACAGGTTCAATCCATACTACAGGGTGTGGGAGGAAGGAGGCAAAAGCAGCACAAAATGTGAAAACAAGTAACATGAACAGAGAAAAAATACAAGTACGGAAACTGCCACATGCCATCATTATCCATCATAGATAAAGATAATAAAAATAGCAATAATATTGCAGGATCAAATCTAGTGAGAAACTGAGTTAAACTGAATCATATCTAGTAACTTCACTTAAAAATAACACCTGAATTTTCACAATGCCTCATTCACACGTTGGTCCCAGTAAATAGAGTGAATCTCAGTAGTCTGAAAGACAGTACAATTATTGCAAAACCAATTTCTTCTTTCACTGAAGGTCCTTGCCCATTCATAGGCTGATGCTATTTTCAACTGGGTGCTGATTTCCTGTAGCTTTCTTTTGCACTTAAGCACTACTCATTTGCCTGTATATTAGAATGTCAGGGTAAAGGCAAAATAAAAGTTAAAAAATGCCGATCAAAGCAAACAAATAAACAAAAAACCCATAAGGATGAGAAATGACAGCAACGAATAAGTGTTGCGTCAATCATCTTAGGTGGCCAGCACCTAAACCCCTTCCTATGTTCGGACATGGCTTCAGACACTGCTCACTGTTGAAGTTGAATGTACCAGGAACTTTGTCTCCAGCATTTTTTGCAGCTAGTGCTGATACACCCCACCCTAGAGCCACAGAGACTTGGAGGCTGCCATCTCTGGCCGCTGCAGCAGGAATGCCAGTGGCATGAGCAGAGCCCATATGGATTCCTGGATCAGCTCTCTGGGATAGTGGGAACATTTCAGAGTTTCTATCATTCTCTATGAGGTCTCCACCCAAAACCACTGCCACTCTGTGGAAGGCTTTAGAAAACGGTGAAAATAGTGCCCTTTCTGGCAGGTGCAGGGCTCTATCATCATCTAGTGACTGCCTCTGTCCTCACAGAGGGGCCCCTCAGCTATCCATCTTCCTCTCATAGATGTCCTTTCTGCTCAGATCAGCTAGTCTGCCTTGCTTCATGCAGTTAAGAACCTGACCGATACATATAATAAAATCACGCTTGTCCAATCATCTCTGTAAATGTTTCATGGTGTCATGCCTTTTAAAATACAGTGAAATCCTTTTGTGCGTATAGTGTCTTATTCTTTAGAATCATCACAGAGCCCATTGTAAGCCCCCAAAAACATAACACAACAAGCAAAGGTTTGATAGCAAGTCATTTTTAATCTACTAACCCAGAGTAAATAATTAGTTTACTTATAATTAAAGCATTCATATTGAAGATTAAATAACTTCCACTCTTTAAATGAGATTGTTTCCAAGTTAAATTTCTTCTTACCTTGAGGCAGGAGGAAAATCTATCAGCTGGTACATTTAAAGTACACACGACATGAATTCACTTATGGGAAGGGTACACTGGGTACCTCGAGATCCCACTTTCTCACCCAAGAAAAACTGCAAGCCTTGTGCTTGTTGTGTATTGTCCTGTAGCTACCACTACCAGTGAAGGCTCCCACCACAGTCATTGGCTTATTTCAAGGACACAGTCAAATTCACCTAAATCTGGGCATTTGCCTCCCGCACTATGCCTTCTGACAGACTCACTATGAAGCAGCTATCTCTGGGTACCCACCAGGTCCTGTCTTCTTCACACAGCTCTCTCCATCCTACCTAGTCCTTGTCTGTCTCCTGTCATACTCAAGCCCTGCAACCTCTAGAATTTCTTTCCCATAATCATCATTCTTCTCTATACTTTCAGCTTATTTTCAAGACATTTCTCCACCTCTTGACCTCACTGAAATAATTCCAAGGTGATACTGTTTTCCCTGAAACCTTTGCAAGTGGGGTCTATTTCCTGCTGTGTTCTTCCTCATGATTTCAGAGACGTGCCAAGACTGTTTTCCTTCCCTGTTTCAAATGCCTGTCTTTGAGGCTGTACTCTCTGGCTACAGCAACTTCTTCCTTCTGACTGCCTTCACCTTGGAACCTTCTGAGCATAGTGCCTCACTGCATGATACACAGCACCTGGTTTATAGTCTCCTCAATTCCAACCCACTGGGCTAGTGTGCCTTTCTCCTAGCTGAAATCCAGGTCCACAGAGATGTCTTACTCACCAGTTCAGGCTCTTGTTTTCTTGACCCCCCTGTGGCTTCCTCTCTTTTATCTCAGACACTCATTTGCTTCTGCCCTGTGCCTTGTCATCCCCAGAAGCAACCACTCCCTGAAACCACTAGTTCTGACATTCTTCCTTTAACACAGCCATCTGTTTTTGGGTGCTTGCTTAAGAATTTTCACTGAAATAATGTTTTAACTTCATTAAGACTCCCAATTTACAGGTCCTGTCAATTTCTGAATCCCCTTCCCCCTTTGCTAATTTCTTACTTAGTGCCTATTCCATAATTCATTGCAATATCTCTTCCTTGATGGCCACTATCCTCTTTGACAGAATTAAAGTTGTGTTGCCTCATTTGTAGCATGGGGATAATGTTAGTGTCATATCAAAGGTTGTTAGGAGAATTAAATGTCAGAATATGTGAAACAGTCTGAAGTTTATCTGAAATAGGTATTATTCTATCATGACTACTGGGGAAAACTCAGCCCTGGATACATCCAACCATTGGCATCCCCTGAATGTATATTCAAAAACTGAGCATTGCCATTGTGAAAAATACCACCCACATGCTCTTGATCATCGAGCTCAAACTTGCGTTTGACTTGCTTAGAAGTAAATTCATTCTTCCTTCCACAAGTATTTATATCTCCTTTCCACTCTTCGTGTGTTTTGCCTTGCATCTCACCTTCCTAAACTCTCAATGGTGGCTGTAGGACAAACTCATATATCACACAGAAAGTAGACCCTGTTGATCAGAAGCCCCAGCTTTTTGGCACCAGAAAGCTCAACTGTTTCATATCTATCTCTCCTCTGTTTTTCATCCTTCCTGCTAGTGGGCAAGTGTTTCTGCAACTGTCCAAGGCAATGCTGACATGTTTTTCCTTTGTCTCATCTACTGATCATCACAACCCTGCCCTCTACCTGTGTCCTTACCTCCTCTTTTATCGAGGTCCTTCTCATAGTAAGAAGCCTGCATTTCTCCCATCTTATTATCATCCTTTCCCAGTTTCTGAATTACCATTTGTTTCTCTTTGCAATGTCTTTTGCTGCATAGAAGTTTGTTTTGTTTTGTTGCAGACAGGGTCTAACTCTGTTGCCCAAGCTGGTTTTGAATTCTTGGACTCAAGAGACCTTAATGCCTCAGCCTCAAGTAGCTGGAGTAAAGAAATGTATCACTGAACCTGATCCAGAAGTTCTTTAGTGCAATAACATTATTAGTCTTTGATGGCTAATACCATCATTTGTGCCATATTTCCAACATTCTTTTCTACTCCTACATCATAAAAATATCCTCTTTTATTATATTGTTGAAATTTAATCATTTTGACTTTCTTGTTTAGGTTTTTAATCCAGCTGTGATTATTTTTTATTTGTAGGGTAAGAATAACATCAGACTTAGTTTTTGTCTATAGGCATAGCTAAATTCTAAGAATGATTTATTTATAGGAGAGAATAGCATCCAACTTTATTTTTTTCTAAAGAGAAAAACAATTTCTGAGAATGATTTACTCCATCATTTCCTCATCGATCTTCAGTATTACCCCATCTTATTCAATAGTCCATATATTTATGGTTTGTCTCAATTGTCTCTAGGTTGTGTTGATCTATTTTTCAATATGTCTGCATCAACACATTGTAGTTGTAACTACTTTAGGTTGATAATGCCTTATAAAGCACGTTTATTTGGGGTGTCATCCTTGTCTGGTTTTGTTTTCCTTAGAAATGTCTTGGTTATTTTTAGTTTTTGAATCTGTAAAATTTACAATCAGCTTGTCAATTTTCAAAATAATCCTTAGGGTGTGACAAGCACTTCCCTGAATCAAGTTACAGAGAGTTAACCTTTTCAAAATATTGCATTTTCTAAACAATAAACAAGGTCTATCTTTCCATGTAAGAACACTTCATTGAACACTGGTTACAAAAGTTTTATATGTTTCTCCAGAAAGGTCTTACTTATCTTCTGTTATAGTCACTATTAGGCAATTTTTGTACTAGTTTAAATAACATCTCTTTAAATTTATTTTTCAACTGCTGCTGGTATATGAGAACATACCAACATTCATTTGATTTAATTTCCAGCAAATTTTCTAAACTCTCTTGCGTTTCCTACTAAGTTATCAAAAGGTTCTTTGAGAGTTTTTCTGCACAAAATTATCCAACTTGCAGGTTTCATTTTTGTTTCTTCCTTTCTAATCCTTTTAATTTTACTTTGCTCTCTTTGCCTTCTTTGTATATTGGTTTGCTATATTTGAAAAAAACTCCTGTGTCATAATTAAATATGCCACACAAGTTGTACCTTTATATGCATCAATTTGCTGTAGTTCATAAGTGGAAAGGTAAATATCTAGTGAAGAATGTTCAACAAAACTATTAAATATCCTGTTAACGAAGATTTCTAAGATGCAGCAATGCTATGTCATCTTTATGGCAGTAAACTTTGCAAAATCAAATTGTGCCTCATTAAACATACACTTTGAAGATTGCCTATTGGCAAATTTTTGAATAATATCTGATTATCTTGAACTAGTAAGTAACATCATTTTGAACTAGTAAGTAACAATACATTTTTGAGCAAGAATTTGCATTTAAATTTTGATATGAAAGAAAAAAAGAAATTAAGAAAAAAGAAACCAGACTGCATTTGTCAACCTTAGTACTAAACCAAGCTTTGAAAATTTAGTTTCCTCAAAACATCATACATAATAGTCTAAATTTTAGATATATATCCTAATGTTTTCTTTGTACAAATGCTTGGTGGTAGAAGAGCTGTATTTACATGTCGTTTATGCTTCATTTAATACATATTTAAGTAACATTTTACTTAAAATAGTTTAAGTTAATCCTGGAGGACAATGAGAATTTTTTCCTTTGAAATGGTTTGTCATTTTATTACTTCACTAATATTTGAGAAATCTCATTCTTTTGAGCTAGAAAACTCTTCTTGGCTGTACTTTGGATCATTTTAAATATGGGAGAAATTTCTCCAGTCATCTCTTTACACTGGGTTGGTGTACCTTGCTAAATGAGTTTCATCACCATGAGGGCTCCTCAGGGCTGTTTTAAAATGTCAGTCTAGTTCTAACCTTTGAGTACTTTGAGTACTTCAGTAATTTTCCTTTACTTTTAAGATACACTTTAAAATTGCAATTCCAAAACCTCTGTATAATTTGGTTCTACCTAGCTCTCTAAATTCTTCTTCACAAACTGTTCCATCCACAATTGACTCAATAAATAGAAAGCTCTATCCTTCCAATTGCTCAGATCAGAACTCTGGGTGTCACCCTCAGCTCACCCACATTCCATACCACATCAACAGATCCTTTAGTCTCTATCTTCAAAATATATACAAGTCTTACCATTTCACTTTACTTCCATACTGTTGCCTGGTTCATGGCACCAGCTCTTACTAGAATTTTGCAGTAATTTCTTAATTGATGCCCTTACTCCAGTATTAGTTTTCTATTGCTGCTATAACAAATTATCACAACTAAGCAGCTGAAAACAAAACCAATTTTCACCTCATAGCTTTAGAGCAGTCCAGTAGGCTTGGCTGGCTTTCTCCTCTTGGTCTCACAATGTTGAAAACACCAACAGAGCTATGTTCTTTCCTAAAATATCTGGGGATGAATCCAAGCTAATCCAAGCCGTTTCTAGAATTCACTTCCATGTGAATGTAAAATTGAAGTCCCCATTCATCGTTGGCCACTTTCCGGGGGTTGTTCACGACTTTCAGAGATTACGTATCTGTATTCCTTGGCTCATGCCCTCCTTGCTCCGTATTCAAAGACAAGAACTGCAAGTCGAAGCCTGCTTTTGCCTCAAATCTCTCTGGCTTTCCCTTTTGCCTTATTTCTCTTCTGCCTTCTTTTTGTGCTCGTGTGCTGCCTCCTTTTCTTCCTCTTTCCCTACCAGTATGTGATTAGAGTGGTACCACATAGATAATCTAGGCCAGTCTACTTATTTAAAGTCTACTGATTGGTACCTTTAATTCCACCTGCAAAGTCCCTTCACAGCAGTACCTAGATTAGTGTCTGACTGAATCATGAAAGGATGGGAATATTGGATGATAACCCTTGATTTCATGCCTACCATAGCTTCCCTATAATCTATTTCTATCACAGCAATGTGAATGGTCTTTTAAAAACATTAAGGTTAATTCATGTGGTCCTTCTGCTTGAAACTCTTCAGGGGCAATCTTATTCATGGTAAGAGAAAAAGAACTTAGGAAGATCTGTAAAGTTTTATAGGATGGTACCCCCAGTCCCCCACCCAGTGCTTGTCTAATTTTATCTTGCCTCTCTTTTTCTCAACTCCAGCCCACTAGTCATTGCTTTCCCCAGACTTTTCAGTCTTGCTGTACCCTGGGGCTTTGTGCTCTCATAAATCCTCATGACTCACCTTCTTCTCTTTTCTTCTTCCTCTTCCCTCTTTCCTTCTCCTCCTCTTCTCCCTCCTTCACTTTTCCTTCTTTCTACTCCCCCACCTTCTCTTCTTTTGTACCAGGCATTGAACTCAAGGCCCTGTGCCATTGAAATACATTTTCAGCCCTTTGCTTTTTAATCTGAGACATATTCTCACTAAGTTGCCCATTCAGGCCATAAATTCATGGTCCCCTTTTGGAGTAAGTGGAATTACAGGTGTGTATCACCACTATACCCAGCAAGGGTTGGTTTTGTTTATCTTTGTACCTTCAACATGTACAATGGTGTCTGGCACATAGGAGATGCTCCATCAATATTTATGTAATGAATGAGTTCTTTACTATCCTTTAGGTTTCAGTTTAAATGTGACTGCCTCAAATTGGCATTCCCTGATGTCCCAAATTTTTATGTGCTCCATGAGTACATTGCTCTTTCTTGTTAACACCTACCACAAACTGTCATTAGAGGGATTAGTGTGGAGAGAGCATTTCCAGAAATCATCATACAGATTAAGTGCTTTGTAGCTACAGTTGAAACCCCACCGGGATGGTATAATAGTCTGGGTCCTTAAAGAAACAGATGCCAGGATTGAACTAAACATACAAAGGTTTTAGCAGAGGTTCCTCTGGGTGAAAAGAAGCACAGAGGGAGCTGGAGAAGGCAGAGAGAGCTGCTGGAATGAGAAGGCAGCCTTGCTCCAAGTTGAGAAGAAAGAGCAAGAAGATAGAGTGGAAACTTGAGTGCCATTATTCTAAGGGAAGCTAATTCCTAAATTCCAAAAGCCCTCAACTAATTCTTGTATAAAAGACTGACAACCAATTGAAGCCAGGCCATGTTCTACTAGGTCTCTTCCAGCTAACAGACGTAGTCACTAGTCAGTCCCCAGGGAAACTCAGTGATTTTTTTAACACCTTGATCATGTCAGAGAAGGTCCTTCATGTCCATTCACCTCCTGACAACTACTCTGCATAGACGGTTCTAACAACAGCAACAACATTTAGGTTCTGAACATTCAACTTAGCATTTCATTGTTTCTTTGTCATATCAGCATCATCATACCTTTTGTCAGGCATTTTGAGTCCAATTATTTCCCAGAACACCCAAACAAAGAGAGACTATTGCATGGTGCTCCTCTGCTGCGAAGCTCAAGTAGGCTTAAGGACTTGGCTCTGGGGTACACAGATGCTGCATTAGCTGAGCTGCCTCTCACCTAGCTGGGGAAATACATCCTTCCCAGAGTGCATTTCAGGTGGAGACAGTGATTTCACAAATCAATGCTGCACACGCAGGCTGGTTTAAGGAAATCCGTGTGCATTTGTGTCATTGTTTAATTTTAGCCTCTTCTCTCTCTAGACTATGAGCTTCAAGACAGCAGGGGCCTTGCTACATAGTTTAGCATTTAATCCTAAGGGACAAGTACAATGCCTGGCACTGAGGGAGTCCTCAGTATGTTGAATAAATAAATGAAGAACAGTTTTATACTGGTCAATAAAATCAGATCACAAAATGTTTTGAGATCCAGTATTAATTAAATGTTATCTTCACAAACAAGATCAAACCAGTGAGCCCATCATTCATTTCTGGGTGGGGTTTCAAGAGAGAGTGAGTCCATGAGAAGTAAATGTCTGCTTTTGATGCAACAGCCCTGGGGCAGATACCCCAATGATGAGCAGGCCCCACTTGGATGGATACATGTGGGGCAAAACCTGCCCTGGCAGGCACATTGAAGTTTGAGCTGCCAGTGAAGCTGGCTCAGAGCCTCATCTGATGCTTTGAGACTAATTTGTTCTCTTTCTCCCTCTGGACAAGGAAGGTGATCCAATAGCTGTTGAGTCTGCATTCAAGAAGGTGCCTTAATCCTACATTTGTCCCAATCACACCCATGTCAAAGGAGACCATGTGCTCTCATAGTACAGTGTGTTAGAACTAGAAGAGGAGGCTAAATGGGGAAGGGGGTCCACTGCAGTCTTCCCCATGATTTCTCCTTATTATCCACTATCCCATTTGACTAGGCTCTGACTTCCTTTGGGGATAACAATGGTTATCTCTTAACTAATAGAGAAGAGATTCTGATTAAATCGTGCAAAATAAAGGGAAATAACTAGTGCTGCTTGTGAAGATTTTTCTCTACTTACACTATTATAGAGGATGTGGGAACTTGTCTGATTGGTGTAAGAAACTGAAAGTAAATAAGATCTGAAAATTTACAATAGATAACAGTGAAAGGGAAATAAACTGCTCGAAGGGAAATTATATTATTTGATCAATACTGCATGCCAGTATCTAGTAACCTGAGCAACTATTTTGAAGATTACACTAATTTTTTGAGTCTATTACATAAATCAGAAACTATACAGCAAGCTAGTAATAAACAGAACTCAGAAAGAGGCTCTTTAAATTATTCTTAAAAAGTTAAATTTACTTGTTCACTTCATAAATTCAACAGACATTTAAAATGATAATCATTTGATTTTTGTTATTGGTCCAAAAGACAGGGATACACTGGACATGGCTCCCTGGGTGTTCCCCTGGGTTTTAAGAACTTCGTTAGCACTGTGAGTGGCTACATGTCAGGGTCAAAGCAAAAAAACAAAGGCACTTTGTGGAGAGAGCTAAAATTCACCCTAGGATTTCAGATGTGGTTTTCTGATTTTTCTGGGCTCAGTTCCCTCATCTTTAAGACAGGATAAATATTTCTTATTAAGGGTTTAGGTAAAAAATTGACAAGCTAATTATAAAACACTTTGCCAAAATGACATGCCACACCAGGGCTCAACGATAAAGGCCACTCTGTAATTGCAGAATGTCTTGAAAGCTGATCCAGGCTAGTGTGAGTGATGTTCATCTGGGACAGAACTTTTTGGCTGGATTTTCTTTTCTTTGTTGGTGTATGCTGCCATGTGGAGAGCTGCGGGTGTCAGGGGTTAGCCACACAGGCCTGGGCTTTGCACGTGGGGTGCATACCCATGGGGAAGAGAAGGACAGGAATGAAGAAACAAGGAGTGGAGAGGAAGGGAGGGGCAGAGAAATGGGCACATGCAGCTCCTCTTGGTGCTTCAAGAGCATAGATGCTGGTGGGATACAATGAGTAGAAGGGGAACTGTAGAACCATAGGGGCAGCAAAGACTTAGAAGGTTTTGTAGAGGGGGAAATGAAGAGAAAGTGACTCAAGAGGAGTGAAGGAGAAGAGCAGATTTCTCAGAGAAGCTAAAAGTAGTTCTGATTGTGTAGATGTCAGAGAGGAGCAGGGTAGCATTAACAGAACAAGGTCATAATCCACAGAAAGACCCCAAAACTACTGCAGGATTTTACACACGAAGGCAGCGTAACTTGAAGCGCATTTTAAAAGATCTCTCTAGAAAGGCATTGGAAAAGATCACAGTTGTATGTACTTTTGGCAATATTATCTTTAAGAAATCATCATAGGCTATTCTTCTGTACAAGAAAATCTTGACAAAGTGGGCCTCTTCAAAATGAAAACTTTTTACAAGCTACAGGTGAGAAAATAATGTTTCCAAAGTACATATTTAGCACAGGATTAGTATCAACAGTATCTAAAGAAATTTCAAAGTTCAACAGTAAAAATAACAAAATAAAGCAATTAGAAATGGACAAGAGGGTTGTAACTCACTGACTGAGAGCTTTCCTAGCATATATAAGGCCTGGGCTCACTGCATAAAATGAAAATAAAAATAAAGTTGGAGGAGAGAGGAATAAGGAAAAGACATGAACCATCATTTCACAGAAGAGGATGTACAGATGGCAAATAAGCCAAATAAACTGGTTGGGTGAATCTCCAGGGTATTATACTAAGTAAATAGGATAATACCAAAAGATTATACATCACATTATTTCATTTATATAATATTTAAACTTTATTTTTTAATAACTGGGGATTGAACCCAGGACCTTTGCACTGAGCTACATCCCCAGCCTTTTCAAAATTTTTTGAGACACGATTTTACCAAGTTGCTAAGTTGTCCAGACTGAGCTTAAATTAAACTTTTGATCCCCTGCCTCAGTCTTCCAGAGTGGTAGGGTTGCCAGCGTGTGCTGCCACACCTGGCTTCACTTATAACATTTTTGAAATGACAAAGCTTTAGAAATGACAAACTGTTCAGTGGTTGTCAGTGGTTAGGGATGAGAAATAAGGTGGGGACCTGCAGGAGGGAGATGCATGGGATCATAAAGCTAAAGGACCTTGCAGTGTGGGTACTTGACTCTTGACTCCAGTGCTGGGAACATGAACCTACCCAAGTGACAAAACTGTATAGAACTAGAACTTCACACGCACACACATGCACAGGCACATGCACACATACCCTAAGTATAAATATAATAGGTACACCATATCAATATTAATAACCTGGTTATGCCATTTTTTTCCAAAATGTTGTCATTGGGGGACAGGACAAAGTACATAAGGAAAAAGGACCCTTCCTATTTTATTTCTTATTACTGTAGATGAATCTACAATTATCACAAAAAGTCCAGTTCAGAAAAGGTTACTCTGACAACCATGTGAAGAATGGATTCAATGCAGAGGCTCCCACACATTGCTCTCTATCTCCAGAACTACTCCTTGAGGTGTTTTGGGGTGGGGGGGGGTGGGAAGTTGCCTTCCTGGTAATTTTCCAGGTGATGCTGAGACTGTGACCCGGGAACCACACTGAATGAAGGGCCACTGTAGCACTCTCCACATTTCTACTCATTTCAAGGGAAAACAAGGAGCCTAATTGTTTCTCTTCCTTTGTTTCACAAGGACCTTAATCTTCACAAGGAGCCTCTGAGAGGTCAATGTTTTGAGGACTGTCTGGGCCTTTGTTTTCTAGGGATCTCTGAGGTGTCCGATTAGAGCGGTAGTGCTCAGTGTCCTCCAGCAGGTTAGCACCAGCATCAGCTGGGGACTCGCTGGAAATGCAGACTTTGGCCTCTGCCTCAGCCTTAGTGAATGGGAAGCCCTCAGGGCGGTGCCCCAGTAACCCGAGTTTTACCAAGTA
Organism: Cuniculus paca; assembly: GCA_004365215.1. NCBI lineage: Eukaryota > Metazoa > Chordata > Mammalia > Rodentia > Cuniculidae > Cuniculus > Cuniculus paca. The sequence continues at coordinate 11,182 of RJWT010006796.1, read as the reverse complement.
CCCAGATGATTCTTATACATGCCAAAGCCTGAGGAACATAGATTAGAGAAAAGCAAGAGATAATGAGTCCAGTTAAAAGGTTTTAATTTAACATTAATAAATAGGAGGGGCTTCCCAGGTGCATCGCATTCAAAACAGGATGTGGCAAAGGAAAATGTGAGATGTGGTTTCCATAATGTAGTGGCTGTCGACTTCGCCACTTGCAGATGCAGAGGGCAGGACCAGTTTAGCTTCTGCACAGGATTAAGAGAGCAGAGGATGAATCACTAAGGTTCATACTAAGTGACAATTAGTAGTGTTAGGTCATGTTGACTACATGCACCTAATCGCATCACCATTTTGATCTTCAAAAGGAATTCAACTAGACAAGCTTGTGAAGTGCCAGGTTCTCGGGAGCTGTGTGCTTACTACAAGCACAGCATCAATTGTTATGAACAGTGATTCTCTAAGCTGATCAGCTCAACTACCCCAGAACTTGATCTTTCACTGCTCTGGTTTTTCTACCCTGCTGCTCTGGGGGTTCTGCAAGCTTACAGCAGTATGGTTTCTTGGCTGCCTCCTATGCCTAGCTGTGATTTTTAGATGTGGCTGTCAACAACTAAAGAAGTGGCGAGTCACCGGGGACTACGGTCCAGGGTGTGTGTACAAGTGTGTGTGATAAATACCAACATACACATGAGTCATCATGACTATTTGTGGATCAGGGTGAAGATTGCCAGGTAATCCTCAGTGCCTGACTTGGCTTCCTAACCAAAGGCATGCGAAGTTGGAATAAGTCTACCCAATTATTGCTCTGCTGGCAAGTTAAGCAGTAAGATGTACAAAACTATAACACTTTTTTAAAAACACAGTGTTAAGAGCAAATTGACAGCCTTCGAAAACTCTCTTTTGTTGATATTTTCTCTGATGTTTTGTGAAATTCTCACCAAATTCTGATTTCATAGAGGTAGAACGGTGCGGAGGAAAGAACCGAATCATTAGCATCTGACAGATTTAGGTTTGAAGAACAGACATGCCACCATTTTAATATCTGTTCAATTAAGTCACTCAAACCCTCTCTCTAACCCTCAGTTTTTCCAGATATAACATGAACTAAAATGCCTGCCTTCTGTGGTTGATTTGAGAAAAAGTCTAGCACAAGTATAAGTGGGTTTGAAGAACAGACATGCCACCATTTTAATATCTGTTCAATTAAGTCGCTCAAACCCTCTCTCTAACCCTCAGTTTTTCCAGATATAACATGAACTAAAATGCCTGCCTTCTGTGGTTGATTTGAGAAAAAGTCTAGCACAAGTATAAGTGGGACACACAAACACTCAGTTCCTTTCTCTACATTGAAGAAAATTTTGGGGGCTTGGCATAAGTCTTTTCCTCCATGAATTTAATAGTGTGTGGGAAAATTTATGTGATTATGTGACACATCCCCACCCCCACCCTGCTTCTTCTTGTTTCCTTTTCTCGACTGCTTCAGTCAGCATAAAGTTCGTCCCTCTTCGGTTCAGTCATTTGCCAAAAACTTGAAGGTCCTTTTATGGTCTGAAAGGTGATATTCATGTCTGGAAAGCATCCAAATCATCATGATACTCTTGCTCATGCCTGTCACAGCTACAGAAAACAAATTATAAAGTATTAAAGGTAACAAAATTATTTTCTTGTGCCCTCAAAAGAACTAACTCAAAAACAAGTGATTGCTTAGATCAGTATGACCAAAATACCCTATGATGTATGATTGTAATAAAGAGACAAAATGGGATATAAATTACTCATGTTCAATCCCGTGAATAATAGTAAACTCTTTTTCTACGAAATGTGTTAGACCTTTAGCAAAAATATAATTTTTTTTGGCTTTAAAATAATTCCTTAAACATTTTTCAGAGGTGAAAACTAGCACATGCAGAATCTAGTTGAAAATAAGTTTTGTTAGGCAGAGTAATATTTTATAAAAACGACATGTGAGCGCCTTTGGCTGAGCCTGCAGTCTACAGCTAGCCACAGTTCCTGTCACTCTTATTGCTTTACAATCCCTGGCCCACATGTTTCATGTACTACAGGGCTTGCCAAGCCTCCCAAGGCATTTAAGTTTGCAGACTGAAGTGCCAAACACCTACGTTGAAGTCCTGGGTTCTCACTCAGGCAACCGGGCTCTAACAGCAGAGACCTCAGCAGTACATTCCACCTGGCCTTTGGTAAAGTTTTGCCTGTTCAGCATGAAGCAAAAGTACCAGTTTCCTAGAGTTAGTAATCTTTGAGTAATTTAATCTTTCTCCCTGGAGAATCTCCAACAATCTTTAAAAGCTTCTCTGATTAAATCTGACCTGTATTTATGTTTAAAATAGAGTGGCTTCTGTTTTCCTGGTTAGACCCTGACTGATGATGAGGCCGGGTAAAGGGAGAGGGAGTACAGTTGACAAAATTACAAAGGCAACCATGACTAGAAGGAAATAAATAATTGAGAAATAAAAGTAGGAAATAAGCTGAAAAGACTTAGTAGATCCTTCCAAGTGTCAAGAATGATATATGTATCTAAAGGTTGAGGATATAGCTCAGTGGCAGTGTTTACCTAGTTCACACACGCCCCTGCATGTACACACAAAAACAAAACAAAGCAAAAACCATATCTAGATGTATATTTTTGAAAGTCTATAACTATACTGTAAGGAAAACCCCAAAAGCCTTGAGAGAGAAAAACAACTGGTGCAAACCACTCTGATTAAGGTGAACATCAGATGTTTCATATATAGTAACATAATGACTTTTAAATTCCTTTTTCATTTTCATACAGAATGGTAAGGTTTCTTTTGGGATGATATGTAAATTCTAAAGTTTTGAATTTAGAATGCCATACCCAGACAAATATTAATCAAATAGGAAAGAGAAATAAAGCCATTTGAATGTTCTAGGATTCAGAAAGTCCAGCATATACTGCTAGTTGAATAGATAAACCAACAAAGTATGAAATTATGCTAAGAAACAGAAGATTTAAGGTATAAGAAATAACAGCATTTGGGTATTACTCAGAAGTGACAGATTCTAGAACAAAAATTAAAAGTGAGTCTACCAGACTGGAGCCCGGAAAAGTTTCTCTTTAAAAAATATAAATGACAATAATACGTTTGCTTCTCTATAACTCTAAGCTTAGTATTTGGTTCTATGGGTAAAATATTTACCTAATCATAGTATAGTAAGTAATGTGCTATAAAAAGCCTTTTCAAATTACTATTATTATCCGAGATTCTGAAACTCTAGGTCATACAATTTTTTAAAAATACCTAATGGATAATAGCAAAGAAAATTAATAGGTATTACTAGTTATAAAGTAATTTAAACCAACACAAAACAAAATAGATTGTAATTATCAAGAAGAGCCCAAATGAGATCAAACAAATGCCCCCCACCCTGGGGAGAAAACTCCTTACTTCTGCATTTTCCAGCATGATGGGAACATGTTCTTTTTTTGATCATGTTTCAACTATTCTTGAAAAGACAAGCAACAACACCTTCCAGTCATCTGAAGAAATTTCTAGGCTGCAATCCAAGACATAGGAAACGGGTCAAAGCCAAGTTAGCAATTTAGCTGAGCTAAATCTCAAAGTAATTTGAAACTTTCTGAAAAAACTAAGAATTTTGAAAAAACAAATAACTAAAACCTCCTATTTTGCATTTTCCATTTCCAGAGTTTACCAGTATATTAAATCAAGGGCTAGTAACTATGGTCAGTAAAATCACATAAAATTATAATTACATATTATCACATTTTCTGCCTATTTTTCTCCTTCTTCCACAACTTTCAATAATGTCTTTTATTTATCATGAAGCCTTGATGATTTTATACAAGAAATATAATAAACTTAGAGTATATATCTCTAGGTGATATACTTTAAATGTCTTTTAAGAATTTTTACAAATAACCAAAAAGCATTCAAAACATGATCATCGCATCTCATATAGCTCAACACACTTAAAAGAATTTTGAGACAATATGCCAATATACTAATATCTTGTTACAAATGTAGTTCTATTTTATACTCACCAAAATGAACTGATCTATTAAATTCAGTTTTAGAGTCATGTTAGTGAACAGTAACACTGCTTTTTGCCATTGGTGAAAGGAAGAATATGAGATGATTGATTTAAAAGTAAATTTAATTTGCTTCCAAATCTAATTTCCTTGAACTGGAAGTAAATTTGCACAGTTAGTCAGTCTATGTGGACTTGATACTTAAATGATAAACTATAAAGTTCATAGAAAACACAGAGGAGCCCATCTTTGTGATTGTGAGTTAGGCAAAACCTTCTTAGGACACCAAATACACACACACACACACACACACACACACATATGTGCACATGCACACATACACACACTAAACTAAACTTCATCAAAATTGTATGCTTCAAAAGATACTACTGAGAAATTCAGACAACAGTCCACAGAATAAGAAAAAAAAATCTGTAATCATACATTCTGACAAGGTGACTTGCATGTAGGATATATGCAAAATTTTTATTACTCAATAATAAAAAGAAAATAGCCCAATTAAAAATTGACAAAATATCTGTATGAAGAGATATTTCCCTAAGAAAAATAAGCAAAGAACCAATAGACACATGAAAATATGCTCCACATTTTCAGTCATTAGAGAAATGATAAAAGCACTATGGAATACCACCTGAAACCTACTAGGATTACTATAATAAAAAAGACCAATATTAGCAATTATCAGCAAAGATGTGGAACAATCAAGACCTTCATATAATACTGGTAGGTGTGTAAAATACTGCAGAAATTTGGAAAACTTTGTGGTAGTCCTTTAAGAATTACATTTGTAGGAAAATGGATGTACCTGGAAAACTGAGAGGTGTAATTAATCCAACACACAAGTTTAAATGCTATATGGTTTCTCTCATATGAGAAAACCAAAGTATAAACAAGGTAAAGAGCAAAATAAAGGGAACAAAATGTGGTACTTATGCACAACAGAGTACTACAGACATTTCTCACTTAATGATCAAGATCTGTTCCTGCAACTAGATCATTAAATGAATTGGTTACTAAATGAGTAACTGTATATAGTATATCCATTGCTTTATTCAAAACAAAGAAATGGCCAAAGCAATCTTCAACTTGATGACTTCATTTTTATTTGCATAACTCTTATGTGTAGTACTGTAATGTATAACAGAAAATAAAACTACAATACTGTACTTCTTATGGCTTGTGTCTACATGTCCCCCCAAAGCCTCATGCAGTCATAGGTGGGGCCTTTTCAAGGTGACCAGATCTAGGATGTGTGATGCTGGGTTCAAGGATGTGATGCTGGGGTTTATTTATAGTTCAGTGCTAGGATTAAAGGTGCCCCACCCTGGGTGTATGTGCTCCCCTCCCTAAGGGTGGGAAGCCTAGATAAGATATAAGGGACAGAAACAGGATCATTGTTTATCACTTGCTGCTTGTAGCTTGCTGCTTGCTGCCTTCTGCCTGCCCTGCTTTACCATGGACTATTTCCCCTCTGCGATGCCCCTCTGCCATGCTATCCTCGCTAGGAGTAGACTAACTATGGACTGAAACCTCTACAAACTGAGCCAAAGTAAACTTTCTTCCATTCACTTTAGGTGTTGGGAATTTTGTCTCAGCAATGAAAAAAGCAACTAAGACAGTACTGTACAGTATAATTAGCAAAAATTATGGTACTGTATACATAAGGTATGGTACTGTATACATAATGTATACATAAGGTATACTGTACAAAAAAGACTCTGAGGGTCTAATAGCAAGATGTGCAAAGCTGTATGAAAAAAAGGTAGGTCATAAGTCTGAACAGTCATTAAACAGGTTGTTAAGAGAGGAAAATCTGTATCCTGCCATAAAGACACAAATTTGATTGATTTGTAGAAAAACGGATATACATTGAAACCAGAAGTTTAAGTGAAATAGAACAGATACGTGAGTTTAAACATTGCATGATTTGTCTTTTATGATAAACCCAAAGTCTAAATAAATTAAGAGGCTAAATAAAAGACCATATGAAGCAGGACGACAGAACCAAAAATTGAACTTACAACCTCATGCTTGCCAGGCAGGCACTGTGAGCTATATCCTCAGCCCTGAGGATAGAACTTTTGCAAAAGGGAAAGAGATCAAGAGATGGAAGGAGAAAGATGGGAAGGTTGGGGTGGGAAAGTAGATAAAACAAGAATTAGGATGTGTTTGTACATATACCAACTCCCTACAATAAATGTAATTATTACGTACTTCAAACATGTACTGATAAAAATAAGTATGTAAATACATAAATACTCATTGCATGTAGTTATCATATGATCTAACAATTCTACTTGTAACATACCTGAGAAATGAGAATACATGTCCACATAAAAACACATGAATGTTCATTGCAGCATTATTTATAACAGTCAAAAAGTGGAAATGATTCAAATATATAAATCAGTGAATGCTACGTAAAATGTGGTGTTATCTTTATAGTGGAATACTACTTAACAATAAAAAGCAATGAAGTGCCGATGTGTGCTGCAAGTGGACAGGTCTTTAAAATTATGCTTACTATGGTCATAACTACACAGTAATGAATACACTGCTTACTATTGAAGTGTCTGCTTTAAACAGATGAATCATATAGCATATAAAGCATATCTCAGTAAAACTGTTAAAAATGTAAATGGACAGCCACTAATCACCATACATCTTTGGAGAGTCTCTCAAAGGTAAAACAGTAATGAAAATAAAATTGGATGAAAAACAAGAATTGGATGAAAAAGAAGAAACAAAAAGAAGAAACAAAATTGGATGAAAAAGAAGAAATGTAAGAAATAGAAGAAAAGGTTAAATAAGACATTTTATCAGTATCCTTATCTGTAAAATAAAACCAAAATATAGTTGTGGAATAAAAGAATACTGAAAGAGCAAGAAAGAGCAAAAAATAAAATATGATTACAAGCAAATGAAAGGAACTATCCCCAAAGATGAGATTAAAATACAGAGTCATAGACCAATAGAGATAAGATTATGAAATTAGAGGATCAGCCCAGGAATTTAAATAATAGGATTTCTAGAAAGCAGTAGCAAAGAAGATGGAAGGAATATAAAATAAAAATAGCAAGAAAAATTCCTATGACTTAAGAATGTGAGCTTTTAGACTGAAAATGTCCACAGAAAACTCTGAATAACAAGATTTTAAAAATGTATTTCAAGATATCCTAAAACTTAAGAACACCAAAAGCAAAATTCTTAGAGATTTCAAAATCCTAATCAGCATGGTGTCAGACTTTTTGAGTGTAGCCCAAAGGTCATAAGACAATGAAACAATGTGTTCAAAATTCTGAGAAAAACTTTAAAAGATACTCTAGACCAAAAGTTTTATTCTCAACCTAGCTAGCAATCGAATATGAGAGCAAAAGACAGGTTAGTGATAGCCTGTGTATGCACATGGCCCTGGGTTCAGCACCAAAAGAAAAGAAATTATAGATATGAACTAAAAACAATTGATATATATCTACTTATGCCCCCTTTCTTAAGAAAATACTGGAGAATGTTTCAGAAAATAAGGAAATAAACCAAGAAAGTGCTTATGTGATCTAGAAAACTGAGGCCCAGCTCAGGAAACCAGTAAAGACAAGAATCAAGACAAGAACTCCACTCAGAACTAGAAAGGAATTCATGACTGTTGGAGCAAAACAAAACCAAACTCAGGGATAATGACTCAGTGGGACATAGTGGGAGTGAACTTAATAAATAGTTACATTAGAGTAGGCATTTTTGATAATTAATTGATATTTGCCAGATCTCAAGAAGCAGCTAGATAGACCATGAGAAAATACAGAATTAGGGAGCTGAAGAAGTCTGTTACAAAGAAAATATATCAAACTACTATGCCTGATTCAGTAGGAGTCAATGTTTACACTATCATAACAATATAATCACAATTTAGTGTTTGAGTTTGTAATATATCTCAGTTGAGTGACTGGGATAAGGGAAGATGGATATGTGGTATGAGACTTGTAAAAACATTAAATAATCCCAGCAGTAAATACTGCCTAATGTTGAAACAATCCAGTTAGAGAAATTCTGTTTTAAAAGCATGATGGTAAAATTTATAAGAAAGAGTTAAAGGAGCCAAATGTTGGCATTTGGGGGAGTGATGGGGAGATATAGACTGCCCAACTGCTACTCTTTAATACAAGTGTTCTAGTACTGCTTGGCTTCTTAAAGCCATGGCATGTATTGATTTGGATAAAGACCATTCTTCATCCATTAGGGTATCATAACACTAAAATAATACTGTGTGGTAGAGACATAGTCTGCCATAAATTTTAGAGAATGCAGAAAATATTTGTTTTCTTTTCTTTTGAAGACTATCACCCAAATGAAAGTCAAACTAAAAAAGGCTGTTTCTTTTTTTTTTAATTTTGAAAAGAATACAAAATAAAACAGAGTAGAGTCAATCACAACAAAACAATGAACATGGTATATGACTTCTAAACAGGGTAAAAAGCAATCAATAATGGCTACCATAATGTCTCTTGTTATCTGCAATATACCTGCCCATACCATCAGGGATAAGTAAAGTCAAACAAAATACAACAGTAAAAAAAACAAAACAAAACAAACAAAGCAGAACAATGTAAGCAATACAGAACTTCAAGATACTAGTAAAACAGCAGTGGCTACCGTAATGTTTGTTATCTTCAGAATAGTTGCCTACACCTTCAGATATATTACAATCAAACAACACAGGATAGAGTAAAATCAATCAAGGCAAAACAATGAAAGCCATACAGGTTTCTAAATGAGCTGATTGGACATCCTCAATGGCTGCAATTATATATTTTGTTATTTTTTAAATAGCTGTCTATGCCATCAAGTATAATAAGTTCAAACACATCAGAATAAAATGAAACTAATCAGAACAATGAAGACAATATGAATTTCAAATCATGATAATAGATTCACAGTGGCCACTTCCTTCCCTTTTTAGATAATTCCTCCCCTTTGACTTTCCCAATATGTATTGTGCCTTTTGGATCCCACTAACTCCTTTAGTTTGTTATACTAGGGAGACAACACAAAATTCACCCATGTGACTCTGAACCATTTCATCCATGAGCATGATCTCTTGTTGCCTCTATCCACCTACAAAAGCCTTGAGATTATCTTCCTTTATAGCTGAGTAGGTTTCCACCACATAAAATGCCATGTCTTTCTTATCCATTCTGCAATTAATGGGCAGGCTACCCCTATTTTTTTTTTCTGGCTCCCTGTCACTTAGGGCATTGTTCTCCCTCCTTGGACTTTCAGTCTATGAATTTTCTTTCTAGTTAAATGTGTTTCTTGTACAGAGCATACTGATGGATCCTGTCTCCTGACCCACTCTGCCTGTGTTTCTTTCTATTGGTATCTTGAGGCCCTCTTGTACTGCATTGTCTCTGCCATGCTATTTTCCTGCCATTGGCTCCCTATTTTTCTTCTCCATTCAATTGACTGGCCCCATTTGATGGTCCCCCACTGCTGTGGTCCTTTTTCTCTCTCTCTAGAATGTCCTTTAGTATTCTTTATAGGGTTGGTTTGGTGGTCATGAATTCCTTGAGTTGTTCTTTGTCATGGAAGTATCTTGTTTCTCTATTTATTTTGAAAGAAAGTTTTGCAGGGTACATCAGTCTGGGTAGGAAGTTGTTTTCTTTCAGGGCTTGCAATACTTCACTGCAGCCTCTTCTTGACTTGATGGTTTATGTTGAGAAGTCAGCTGTGATTCTGATGGGTTTTCCTTTATAGGTGATCTGTTTCTTTTCTCTAACAGCTTTTAATATTCTGTTCTTGTGTTGAATTTCTGGAATCTTGATTGTTATATGTCTGGGTGTAGATTTATTTTGGTTATGGCTAGCTGGAGTTCTATAAGCCTCACTTATTTGAATGTCACATTCTTTTTCCATGCTTGGGAAGTTCTTCAAAATTATTTCTGTAAATAAGGTCCTGATGTCATTTGTCTTGACCCCTGCTTTTTCACTCATTTTTAATTCTTAAGTTACACTTCTTTGAGTTATCTAGCAACTGTTGAATTGTTACTTCCTGAGTCCTTGTTATTTTGAAGAGATCTTTCCTTTTGTGATCACAAGCTGCAAACCTGTCTTCAAGGTTTTAAAGTCTAGCTTCAGTTTCTTTCAAATGATTTTGCCAGTGTTCAACGGAGTTTTTAATTTTCTGGGTATCTCTTTGAATCTGTTTCATACATTCTAAATCTCTCTTATACTGTTCATTCATGGTTTCCCTCATTTTCCTATGCTCCTCTATTTTTTTATCTGTGTCTTCTTTAGAGATGCTTAGTAATTCTTTTATTATGTTTTTCATTTCTTCTTTTACCTGGGATAGAATTTCTGTTTTAATTTCTCTTATAGCTTCATGAAGTTGTTTCTTCACTTCAGTCATTTCAAGCGTGCAATTCTCAAACTCCTCCATGTTTACCTCTCATGAACTTGCACTGCTTGGATTGGATGCCAGAGATGGCCCTCTCCCTCTTCATATTGGCATATTCCTGATTTCTTCCACACACTTGCATATTGTGGTCGCAGGCACCCCAGCACTGGCCACAACTTCTCCAAAGTGAGATTGTTTGGCATTTCTGGCCAGTGCTGGCTACTGACATCTGGTGATGGGTACCCATGCCTCTGCACTAATCTGGGTACTGACCCACCTGGAGTTTGCATGGGGGCCAACCTGATGAGGGCCTGCAAATCTAAGCTGTTTAGGAACCTAGCAACATTGTCTAGAACATGCATGGGAGTGGAACTTGGTCCAAACAGCTTTCGTGGATCCACCCACAACCTGGAGTTGCCGGATGACTGTTTGGTTTTTCTGTCCAATGCTGTCTATGGGTATCTGATGGTGGGCACCTGTGCCTCAGCCCTGAGCTGGGTACCAGTCCACAAGGGTCCTCCACATTTGCATGGGAGTGTAACTGGCCAGGGCCTGCGGATCTAAACTGTTTAGGAACCTTCATGATGTCTGGAACATGCACAGGAGTGGAATTCAGTCCAAGAAACTTCCATGGGCCCGCCCACAACCTGGCACTGCCTGCAGAAGTGGGTAGCAGTCTTGGCCCCGAGCATATCTTCCCCAACTCCAAAATGTCCCCTGGCCAATCACTCTCTACCATAGGGGGATCAAGTCCCC